>JAANSN010001742.1:0-30171 GCA_036850665.1 Dicranocentrus wangi | reverse complement strand
GTAGCACGAGGCAGTCGCAATATTCCTTTGCAGAGTCCATCTGCAAAATTCATATTATATGGAACCCCGTGATAGGGTTCTTCCGCTAGCGAAAAAATCTCCCAAACTGTAACCCCATACGACCACACATCCGTCTCCGTCGAAAATACCAAATTCTTTAAGCTTTCTGGAGCCATCCACCTCCAGGGAAGGGGAGTATCTTTGTCGTGCATCACTCCAAATTCTTGATACAGCTTTCGGGACAACCCAAAGTCAGATAGTTTAACATGATCCAGAGTAGTCAGAAGAATGTTTCTTGCAGCGAGATCAGCGTGGATAACTTTTTTGGCGGATACAAACTCCATGGCGGACGCGATTTGATAGGACCATTGGAGAAATGTTGGAACATCAATTTGATGTAGTATATTGTTATCGTTAACCTCACCGGACAGCTCTTTCCTGTAATTATATTTGAGTAGCCAATCAAAAGGTCAATGCTTTTAGCACGAAGATTCTTTTTCATAGTTTGGTGGAAACTTACGCCAGACTCGTACACACGTATCCGGTTGTAGCTGCAGGAGCAGTGGTTACATAACCCGGGTTTATAACACCATCCCCCTCGTCGACATTCACGTAAGTCACGTTCTTTAAGTGATTGCTAATCTTTTTAAGAAATTTTTCCAAGCTGCCTAGTGGAGAGTATTCTAGTGCCACATACACGATTCCTGCTCTTACAACAAAACCAGTAGTTAATTGCAATTAAAACATATTAGGATATATATATATATAATTGACCTATAACGGAAAATGCAAAACTACGATAATATATACTGCTTTGCTCTAGCACTGACCTCGCTCTATTTTCTTTGTATAAGCACCCAGTATACAAACGAGGTTTTCATGTTGTCCAATATAACTTAATATCTTTATTTCCGACATGAGGCTCTTAACGTCCGCCACGGAACTGGCTGCCGTTGTACATTTGAATGCTACGACGCCGACGGGCTGACGATCTATGATTGTGCCACGGAGAACTACTCCGGACTGACCGGAACCAATTACCGCACTCTTATCTGTTTCATTCAAGTACATAATATACGTGTATATTTGACATTTAATACACAACGTCGGCTAAAAAGATACCTTAATTGTACAAATTCTTACCAATTGTAAACGATCCCTTAGCTAACTCAATCTTTCTGTCGTAAGGAATTCTCAAAGCGACAGCGTAGTTTGAATCAGTAGATGTATTACAGTCATCCCCCCCACGGTGGAACTGTTGGATGTACTCTCTGCTAATAACTTGTCGCTATAATTGGGGGAAGAGAAACTGACAATTCAAATATATTCCAATCGTATGTCATTCGGAGAGCAGATGCAGAGGGATCGATATATATATATATGCCAAATTACCCTAGCCATCCTAAGTTTCCACATAAGATACCCCATCGACACTAACATTAATCCAATAAATCCGAAAACGATAGCTAACAGAGCAATTGCGACTGGTGGCAAAGGCGTTGTCGTTGACGTTCCCTCGGACAATTTTGTATCAGTCCTTTCTTCTATTGGGCTGTTTCCAATTTCCGTAACTTTTTCAATGTATACTGGAGGATCGGAGTTATTAGCCCTGCGCCACCATCCGTTATGGGCATCGGTCCCATTTGGAGAATTTTTTTCGTAAGCCTCGCCTTGTTGATCTTCAATATTTTTCCATGGCTGATCCATGCCTTCAAACATGTGGAACAGAATTTGCTCCCGCTTGGCAAACTCAGCCATGCCATACCAATAGCTACGGAGATTGCTTAGTGAATTCTTGAACCCATTTCCGACACCCTCACTAGGAATCCCAGTTTCGATGATAAGTTTCAGTTTAGGATTGATGATGTGGAGGGTTTCTCTCAAATCAAAAAACTTTTTTTGCATGACCTCAATAACGGAGGAGAGGGGCAACTGGGAGTAAGTAGAAAGTGGGAAAGTAATGCAGAGTATGTAGTCTACCCGATTTGCTATTTTATGGAGATCCGACTGAAATGAGGTGAGTGGCTGATGTGGGTTATTATTTTCACTTGCTTGGTACGTCGGGACACTGAAATATGGGCAAAAATTGATGATGTAAAACCACATTCTTTGTATAATAGTACATACTATATAGATTAACGGGGTTCAAAAACGAATACCTCGAGTCGTCTTCCGGGCGTTTAGCAGCAATAAACTCGAAACATTTGTCCAACCTAATGCCTACTTTTAAGCGTAGGTTATCTCTGGCAATCACCTTCTTCACCTCATCTATCATTTGTAGAACTTCGTGAGCCTTCACTGAGTCAATGACATATTCACTGGTCACAGTGATTCCCCAGACAGTCCCGTTGTATATTCTGTTGGCCACTTTGGAAGCCTCGATAGCGTTGTACAGTTCTTTCGAAGACCACTTCAATTTAACGTCATCCTTTCTAAAGATACCAATTGAGGCACGGAGTAGGGGATAGCCAGCCTTGGCGTTTATTTCGGCAGATAGTTGTGGAACGAAAGCTATCTTGTCACCCTCATACCATTCGGTAGTGTTAGCTAAAAAGAATCCCGGAAATTAGTTCCAGGGGTTTCACTTTGCTTACGTATACACATGTACTATAGGTATATAGATTCGACAAATTAAACATACAGACTGTTCCGATCCCAAAAGTAGAAATATATGAAAACTTTGTCGATATCATTTCCAGACACGAGCGCACCTCGTCCAGCGTATAATTTTTCCATTCAATTCTATATTTTGTCCCGTTTGGCCATGTCTCCCAGTATTTATCATATGGAGAAAATACAACTCCAATATAATTCCTGTCAAAGTGGTCATCATCATCATCGTTGACTTTAGCCTCTTCTGATATCTACAGGATAACTACTGATACATTACTGGTCTCTTTGCACTTTGAATTCGCTAATGAATTAAAGAAATTCCAATGAATCTTACAGGTTGGCAAGCACACCTGCCAGTAAGTACGTCTGATTCTGCCTGAAGGATACCCTGAATGAGATGAATAGGTAGTCAGTAATAACCCATTTCTAATGAAAGTAAAACATAATAATAATAAACATAAAAAATACATCAAACTCTGTTCGGTTCGCATCTACTCCTGGTGAGAACTGCACACAATACCCCATGAGATCCTGATCATCACATAATGTTAAATGACAACGGTCCGTGGTCACCACACGGGCTAGTTGAGTTTCATTTGAGGAGATGAAGCTGAATTGAGCTTGCTTTACTTCACCGGCTTCATTTCTATCAAACCCAGCAGGAGATGATACCACTAGGCTTCGGATTGTGGTATCGCAAATTTTTTGTGATCCGTAGACTTCACTGCAATTTTGTATACTTAGCGATCCACATGTTAGCGAACCGCTAGCCTTGAGCGAGGCGTAAAAGATATTGATGAAATAAATTGTTTGAATAAACTTCATTGTCAAACTATCAGGCAATAATAATTGACAAGCCTTGTATCCAAATCCAAATCAAATCCACGCCATTGGGAGTAAACCCTATACGAACTTTTCTGCGTCTAGTTTGTCACTGTCATCAATACCTGATTGCATAGTTCACTTTTGTATGCTTAACGAGCTCATAACGATAATTACGATCTTGGAGCTCACCGCATCATCATCATCAGACTACAGACACATGTAGCTGCAGCTTTCCACGTACGATTAAGTCAATTCTGAATTCGTAAAAAGAACTGCTTTACAACAACCTTACATATTTTAAGGATACATATCTATCTAGGAAAATCATGTGCAAGCATGGCACAAAAAACATTCGCATAACAGAGTATCTATCTGCATTCTGGTCTGGACTGGATGAGTAATTCAACCAAAACAAAGCACGTAATAACGTAATACAGCACACTACTAAATATATAATTACCTACTTGTAAGTTAGCTAGCTACCTTAACGCAGTACAATTCAAAACAAAGAACACTAACAGGATAAGGATAAAAATCGTGCCAAGAGAATTTTATTGATATTATTATAGATTTGATATTGGATATGAATGAAAGTAATTATAAAAATGGTTTCATGACAGATCTCAAAACACGAATCCCAAAATTATGTATAACAAAGTGCATAATTAGCATCCAACGACAAAATCTAGAATTATTTATTCATATTCGTTATAATTACAATATCATGTTCGTATTCTGCACAATTCATTCACTCTTCATACTAATATATGTTCATAGCTATAAACCAAAGTTATATTTAGTTAAACTCAGTCTGTTTTTACACAGCCGCTTTATCGAGCTTTATACTGAAGTTTCTTTGTTTGTTATGATCCAGCAGGTTTATGCAACGACTGCCTAAAAGTGTTGCAAATTGCAAAGTAATTTTTCAATTATAGCACATCACATTTTACTTCTTATAAACAATGAAGTCTGATGTTGGAGAGTTTACATTTTCACATTGGAATATCCCCTGATGTTTTACGTTATTATAGTATTAGTGCAACAGAACAGCAAAAATGCATATTATGAACACCTATTATGAGTATGACTATGACCAATCTTTGAGATGGACACCTTTACACCCACAGCGCATATATATAACTCAAAGTATGTAAAGATGTCGAAAAATGTAGAATGGATTCAGTGTACGTGTACATATACAATATTATGTAGGTGTATTTTTTAAATTTTAGTTCAGCGTTTTTTGATATATTGTGATACTGAGTGAGAAATGTTATTGCGCAATGCTAACTAAACCTATAAAGTATGCATGTGCAAACATACATACATGCTACATACATACCTACATAGAAGATAAGAAAATCAGGATACTTTTTTCGAACTTTATGCTACTATCGCCTGCGCATATCAATACAACACACAACACCATTCCTGATGAATCGATGATTCCTTTGGGTTTCTTGTATTTATTTCTTGTAGTCCACGAGAGTTGTATGCAGTACTTGTTGTACCTTCATAATTAATGCAACATTTATTTAAAAAGCACAGTAAGTAAGAGGGTGCACTATGCACTTGACGGCTTGACTATGAGCAAGCAAACACAAGTAAATACATACGAGAATAAAGATCACACATTTTGTTATCAACCTTTTCTCGATGGATTTCAGTAGATGATGTTTATAGTTTCTACCTGAAAGTCATTATTGGAAACAGATTCAATTTGACTACTGTTACTGTACAACGCATGATGCTCGTAGTAAGACACAACAAGAAGTATAACGCGAATTTACGTCCTTTACATGCTATTTACATCGGGTACCTGTTCTACACTGCCTTGTTACTGTCAATAACATGTATTTATATCATGCAGAACCATATAGACCATCAGGTAACTAAAAAAATATTGAATGCCGACGGCACAGAACAGCTAGGACCCGGACATTGTACATCTAATAAATCTACTTGTCTTTGTTTTGTACCATGTAAAATTAAACGAAATTTATATTCGCACAAAATGAAATCGTTACTTCCACGCTAGGCTGTAAAATTGTTTTTGCAAAAATCCTGATAAACAAACCTGCGTCATCTCAGCCACCTACCATGCCACCATAATCCATAATATGCATCTTCAGTTAATTTTCGGTACATGCCAGACATGGGGAAGGTGGCAACTAGCAGTAGCGTCATCGATTCAGGTAAACAGGCAATCCATCATTGGTTTTCTCTGGTGGATTCTGCCGTATTATATATCTTTTGTACTTTGTACAATGGATTAGATTACTGGATGGTTGAGTCAACATATTCGGGGATATATTTTTTACATGATTTTTAGCGAAATGAAGTATTGGGTACCAGACTTATTTAAATCCTCCCAAAACCAACTATCATCAAGTCTTTTCTTTGCCACAAATAAGCTTCGTATTTTTCACTAACATTTACCATTCACCAGTACCAGAGCAAATCTTGGGAAACTTTATTCACTGACGGGTTTTGGATTATCTGTCCGTAATACGTGCTTTTCATGCCTTAGCCTAGACACTGACTGCAATTAATTCATTATAGTTTTGGTTATGTCAAAAATGTTTTATGCCTGCACCTGTATTGTGTCTTGTGTCCCGGTTCTTGTATTCATCAGGACTCTTTAAAACTATATATTTCTCAAGTTTAAAATACCTCAGCAAAAATTTGGAAGACAGCAGGACTTGCTTTCCAAAGTCGAATAACTAAAGAGTTTTTTCTATCGTAAAATCCTATCTTGAAATTCAGATAAGAGCATTATTAGCCAAATCGCAAATACTTGAGTGTGTAGTGTCATTATGCAGACGTTGATAATTAGCATACGTAATATTCTTTGTAGTCTACACTAGAATGTGAATGTTGAATGTATACTAATTCCATTTCCAATTGACTACGTTTTACCCTTTTCCCCTAATTACCATGCACTGCCGACAAAAATCACATTTCTCAACCATTGATTAGAATGCACATCAGCAGACAGAACAAGAACGCAGAGCTGCCTTAATCAAATAACGCTAAGTTGTTTGTACTACACGCAACACGAGTTGACTGAAATGACGGTATTATTATTACATATCCTTCGGGTTAATGCGATTATGACAGCGTATATATATTTTTTCCTATAAACGATGAAGTCTAAGGGGTTTAAAATCTGGGTATCTACACAAGAACAGTGCCAACGCCAAGCCCCGCGTATATTAGACTGTTATTCTGTTACAAACAAAATACAACAATAAGACAGCCATATCTGCATGTCATCAAAGATTTACGGACGGGAAAAGAACGGCAGAATCTCATTTAAATTCTGGTTTAAAGAATTTTTCCTTTGTACTTTGGCTAAGCTTTAGGTGGCTTAAACCACCGATGCTATTTGATGAGGACGATTAATTTGTTGATGCAATGCAATGCGTGCCCACACCACCACCACCACCGCTTACAAGTTATTATATTCCCTAGTCCGTTCGAATTTTTGCAGGGTATCCTCTTCTTGTGATCTTGAATCATGTTTTTAATGAATAAACAGGTTTTTGAGAAGATTCCGCAAGAAGAAGTCCGCGACCAAGAATTAAAGCCTTCGGTCCTCGATAGCCAAAAAATTCGTCCTGGTCGTCGACTTCAGTTGAGTGCAGTAGGCGATGAGCAGTGGTCAATGGCACTGCTCCACACACTTTTTCTTGATTTTTGAAAATTTCCCAACAAATTTCTTTTTCTGAGACTTTTCTTGTTAGCAGTCAACCCGATAGCGGGTTGAAAAATGTTAGTGAAATATTGGCTACCTGTGGCTGTCCTAGTGGCAGCCCAGGTAGTGTGGACATCATGGGCAAGCGCTGACACTTCACAAGGCGTTAGTAGCAACAGCGAGGAAAGTCGGGAAACTGGAGATGGAGCGGATCTGGAAGCTCAGGAGTTGTTTTTGAGACCAGTGGTCATCAAGTATGGGCACGATCATCCGGCGGTGTACACTTGGCAAGGTGGTAGCGGAATGGGGCAAGGGTGGGGTGTTTACAAACAGCAGCAGCAAGGATTGCAACAGGGTGGTGGTGCTGGAAGTGGCTGGCCTCCTCCAAAGAAAGGATGGGGTAAGGATAAGAAGAAAAAGAAGAAGAAGAAAAAGAAGAAGAAGGCCAAAAAGAAGAAGAAGAAGAAGCCAAAGAAGAAGAAGAACAAGGCTTGGGGCAAAGAGAAAGAGAAGAAGAAGAAGGGAGGCGGAGGATGGGGCGGTGATGATGATGACGACGACGACAAAAAAGGAGAAAAGAAGAAGGGAGGTGAAGGAGGATGGGGTGACGATGACGATGACAAGAAGGAAAAGAAGAAGGAGAAGAAAAAGGGTGGCGAAGGGGGGTGGGGAGATGATGACGATGATGACGACGACGGTGGCGGCTGGGGCAAAGAAAAGAAAAAAGAGAAAAAGAAAAAGAAGGAGAAGAAAAAGAAGGGAGGTGGAGGATGGGGGGATGATGACGACGATGATGACGGTGGTTGGGGGAGGAGAGATGACCAGTTCAGAATTGCTCTTGGTAAGTTAATAGTCTTAAAAATATATTGCTGGGTGCCCACAAAACTACTGCAAAATAACTAAAATGCCACAATTTTTCGTTCCCAATTTCAGATCATGGAGTTCAAAGATTTGGTGGAATTGCGGCCGATCGCGTGGAATACATTCCAGTCGTTCCAGCCGACGCGCTACCTTTCCAAGGGTTTGACGGATACTTTCAAGATGCCTATGAAATGCGGCGGTAAAGCTATACCTATATCCATTGTTCATCTCGCTCAACTTACCTATGTTCACCATTTTCCAATTACAAATTACGCGTGAGATTTTTTTTGAGAAATGTATTTTTGCATCATTTTTTACATTTCATGAAGAAGAAGAATAAAAGCAGAACCAGTTTTTTTTGTATAAAAGTGGTTTTCACAGAAAATTATTATTTACTCATTTTCGGACAAAGTGTTTATATGTACTTAAAAGGAGTAACAAACGACTAGATAAGAAAAAAGGTCCGTAAGCCGTAAAAGTATAATATGTAACAGAAGCCAGCAAGGTGGCGAACAGGGCAAGATAACGGATTTTCTCTCTGGCTAATATTATGCAAATCCAAGCACCATAGTCATAGTCATATTAATCGTGAGGAATCGTGTGGTGCCCGTGTTGTTGTGTGAGCGCTGAGCTGAGCACAAGGTGTTCATTCTTGACTAACCAGTTCTCGTCACAAAGAGGTATGGATGTAAATCGTTGATCAGGTTTATATCCGAAATGCTTAGCGACTCCTGGCATAGAGGACATACAGGTTCGTTCTCCAAAAGTCTACAAAAAAGCAAAAGAGTTAAGTTGTATAAATCAGCTTAGATTTACAGACATTGCATGACGGAAATGGCATATAAAAGGATGATAACATATTATGGTATACCTGGCAAGTTCTGAGCGGACAGCAGGAAATTCGCATTTAGGACAGGTAGTAAAATCACCAGAATATATGTGACGACCCTTTCAAAATGTTCATTATATTAAAGTCAGGCTTTTCGCATTATGATTGTCTTACGGTATTAAATAATGTCATATAAAGGAAAATGTGAGCTTACAGAAGCGATACAAAAGGGAATTTCGGATTTGCACTCAGCACAGACTGAGGTGTAGTCGGGGACCATGGCTTGACAAAATGGGCAGGGTGACACATCGTCAGGAGCGTCTTCCAGCTTTGCCTTCCCTGACTTTCGAACCATTGTCTCTATTTTGTTTTTGAATTTCTCCGCAATGAGCTTCCTGTATTCCGGTTTCATTAAGGTAAAACAGCATTGCATGCTGGATTGGCGGAGACCGGCCTTTTGGCATTCCACTGCGGCTGTAGTTAACAATTGCACTGCATCTATAAAAATTGGAGAACAATGCATATACGGTTATAACGTTTGCAAAAATGTTTTATGAAAATTAGTCACACGAAAGTTTTGTGAACGTGGACGTACGTGTCGGAAACTTTGAAATATTATCCACCAAATGGACCAAAAGCCTGGCGGCCTGCTTGTGATTTTGAATGTTGACGTGTTTCCTCACCAGCAAGTAGTAGTGAAGCACCTTCAGCCCATCCATGATATCCTTGGGGATCTTCATTGAGTGGGATTTCAGTTCCTTGCATGTTCTCACCAGGGTTGAGTGTGCGTCCCTATAATTACCCCCTTTCTGATCCTCCATTGCCACAATCAAAGCCGTTTTTGACGCTTCTACAAGCTTCTTTGCGGATATGTAATAGCTGAGAAGGAACTTGGGATCTTTTGGCACACCATCCTTTTCTCCCAAAAGAAATTCGACGAATTGCCTAGAGTAAGACTCGTTTTCTGATTTTATCACAGTTCGAATGACCACCTCCATCAGGTCATTGTCGTCTACGGTGACCCGGTTTTGGGCAGCTTTCATGAGGAGAGCGAAGGATTTCTTGTAGTCCCCACAAACCTGGAAATACTTTCCAGCCTTGAAGTTGTCTTTTTTCTCCTCAAAGTATGAAGCTACCTGTCTCACTCCATCGAAGAATTCAGTCGGAATGTCCTCAAACTCGTCTTGAATGCACTGCACATAAGTCTCTGCTTTCCCGTGTTTGAATGCCACCAGCAAAGCATCTTCGTAGCATCTCGAGATAATTAAAAATCTGAGGGCGGTCTCCATATCCCCATGCTCTTCAAAATATCTGGAGACGAGCATTGCTCCAGATAAACTACCGCTCAGCCTCGCCACCCTGATAGCGTCGTCAGGATAGTCGGCACTTAAATAGAGGCGAATGGCGTTCATCACGTCGTTTGCCTTTTCATATGAGATTGCTGCCTCCCTCAGCTTCCCTTCTGCCTCCTTGGCTTTTCCAAACTGTACAAAGATTTTCGGGGACTGGACGTACTGGAGGAGGTCTGCCACCCTGTTCCAGTTTTTCATTCTGATGTAACAACTCGCCGCGTTTTCCCACATTTTACAGTCTTCGTATAGGGCTCCAGCTTCCGCAAAGGACTTGGATTGTTCAAGGACCGCAGCGCAGTCTTTTTTGTGCTGAGGTGAGTTGGATTCCATGGCCATCATGAACCCTTTTTGGATATGACCACAGCGAATGGAGTTACGAGCTATTCCTTCTTCAATTTGTTTGAGAACCCGGCCATCAGCGAGTTGACTGCTGAGAGCACGTCCACCTGCAGTTATGGGCCGGGGAGGGGCTTTCTTTTTGTCACTGAATTTGTTAAATGCTTCTTCAAATAAGGCTAGCGCTACGGCATACTCTCCACTGGAAAACGAAACAATGTTGACCGTTTCATTATTTTAGTAACATAATGATTTGCATATTTATTCTATTATAAATTGTGAAGGTTCTCCGCTTACTTGTGTTCGTGATAAAGTGCATACTCCCGAGAAACATCGGCAACCAAGTGGGGTGCAAACTTTTGTGCCATTTCTAGCGCCTTGTCCCACTCCTGCAAATCCCTCCTCATTTGTAGTGCAGGTATCCTTAGGCCCGCTTCCAAATATTTCTGCTCTGCCAAATCGAACTCGCCCAAGATCACCGCGACATTCCCACAACACTGGTTATAGTCTTTATTTTTCATCGCTCTCCGAATGGAGTACACCATCCCGATATCCTTGACGGCGACATAAGCCTTCATCGCAATTTCCAGCTCCATTGATTCCAAACAGGCCCTTCCCAGAGCTAAGTACATGTCCTCATCCTTGCTAACAAGGCAGTAGTCATACGCGTCCGTAAACTTTTTCATGACTAAAAGCCGGTTCAACTTGGACAACTTCCCGTCTTGCATATCTCCGCTGCTACCATCGACAACTTCCGGTTTATCCAGGTAAACACACTGGGTTCGGATCACTCGTCCGTTGCTCGTCATTGAAGCAATGACCCCTTTCCTAAAGCAAAGTGGGCGGTGCTCACTTGTTTGAAACCACTGAAAGGTGCCCACTTGATGAAGGCTCTCGCCAAGGAGAACCTGCCGCCAGGTGACGTACACCTGGATTTTCGTGCTGGAGAGGGAGTAAGCGAGGAAGATGTGTCTGGAACCGTATTCCGTGTCCCACAGCACACCATCCACTCTATTCGGGAAATTGGGAACAGGCTTCATCACATCCTCATCAATATTATAAAAGAAGCCTTGACAGTGTTTGTCAATCATGACGAAAAATATGCCGTTGAAATTGGGATGGATTGACTTTAGTGTCACGCCAGCTGGGCTTTGGAGTTGGATTATTTCGCACCAACTGTCCAAATGAAATATCCGAATGATCCCGTTTTCCCCTCCGTACAAAAACACGTCCTTCGTCATGCACAGGCAAGTGACCTTGAAGGATCTTGGACCACTTTGTTCCGGAAAGGTTTTCATGCCACGCATATCCATCCCGTCGCCTTCAATTTGGACCAGGTAGGCTCGATCCCCACACCTAGCTGCGCAGTAGTCCATGTTCAGGACCAACTCTTGAATGTTCGAGTTGAACTCCTTGGTGGCGACGGCCTGGTTACTGGGCGGAGTGTGGAATTCTTGGCAGGGATAAAACCACGCTTTGTTATTCAAACAAGCTGCCAAGTAATATGGCCCCAACACGATAAGACTTGGCTCAAAATCCAGATTGTAGGTGAACTCCTGAACCAGCTGGCCCTCGTTGAAGCCGTACAGCACTACATCAGTTAGGGAACTCATGGCGGCCACTTGGTTCCAGTTGTAGCTCCCCAACATTGGCACTGATGTGAGAAACACGCCGATATCTCCCGAGGCGTTGACCACAGCAAGTAATTGACCGTCTATAGTCCACGAGCATTTTAGAGCAGGGCGGACCCTCCCGTCTTCGTCCGAGATGTCGGTAGTATTCACAACAGCCTTTGGGTCCGTGGCGTCATGGATTTGAATAAGAGAGTCCCCAAAGCATACTGCCAGCCTGGACAATTTTGAGTTGAGACAGGCATGTCTCAGGGGATCCGCCTTTAGCTCGCAGAGCACCAACTCTGTCCCAATCTCCTTGTAGTGGGATGAGAGGAGCACGATAAAGCCGGCTGAGAATGTGACTAAAATGTAGCCATCCCCGTGCCAGTGATGAGTGACAAGATTCCCGTAGCGAGCCTGAAACCCAAGTTCCATGGGGGTTAGGGCTCCCTGGCCGTCATCAAACTTGAGGAGATACAAAGTCTTCTCGCCAACAATTGCACTGACAGTGTTATCCACTGTGCTGGCGTTTCGGTCCTCTTTAATATGTCCAAATTGGAGGTCTGAAGGTTTCCCCCGAAGCTGGAAGTTTTTAATGGTGTCCCCATCCATTGTATTGACACTGAGGAAGTTGTCTGTGGTCCCGAGAGCGAGAAGAGTGTCGTTGGACCATTGCACACAGACTATTCGCTTACTATGCTTGCCAATTATAGGGATTCTCCGGAGATTGCGGTGATTGTAGATAAGGATGTTTCCCTTTTGGGAGGCGTAACACAGAATCTTCCCTGCTTTCGACCATGCGACACAGGAGCCAATGTCCTTCATCCCGGTGTCAATTTCTTGCAGCTTGGAGCTATGAACTTCCCACAGAAGTAGTACTCCCGGATGATCAACAATGATGGCAAGGATATCCCCATCTTCGTCCCATGTAAGACCAACACAGCTCCTGCAAAAACAAAAATATGCATCTTTGTCAAATCTCGCGTCACACCTGGCAAGAAATTAGGTGATTATGAGTCGCTAGAAATTTTGGATTTACGCTGGAATTGCTAGTTTCTCAATGAGCTTTCCCTGCCGCTCGTGAATGAGAACTTGAGGGCTTCCCTCCACACTGGAGGCAAGCAGTCCTCCCGGAGACTTTTGCCACGCAAATTGAACGATCGTGCTGGTGCTCCGCTCATTTCGAACCGTGAAAATCCGCTAAAATAAGTCATCTCGCTTTTACTGATTGCGAATTGCGAACATATTAGTTTACTAACAATAAGTGTACTATCGTGCTAGACGAATTACTTGGCTTACCTTACACGCTGAACTTGCAGACATAACGTTTTTCACCTGAAAATTATTATCTGCTTTTAGTAATAGATTTTGATGTCCCACATGACTAGTTTTAGCTTTATTACTGATGATGAGAATGTTCCAACCGCAAGGTTGTTTGTAACCAACCTGGTGTGTTTGTTTTGCCTGGTTATGATGAGTACGAAATAGGAGGGTATGAAGCGGTAGCTCGGTTTGGGACTGTGAAGGATAAATGCCTAGTGTTTGGCATTTTCCAGATCCTGGAGACGGTTGCTACCAATAGTAAGTAAAGCAGTAAAACTACATGGATATACTATTTATATATACTCCATGCTAATAGGTCTATAGCCATAACATCATGACCATTCCAATTCCAGTCCCAATGTCTAATCAGCTTGAAATACCAATCTGCGATGTGAGATGAGCTAATACTTTCCTACCTGGCGTTTCTTTCTTGTAATGTGTGATTTTGAACTTTTTAAAATATGCACCAATAAACTTACTGTATTATTATCTGGTTCATGTTCATGTAACCTACCGCAGAACAAAATAATTTTGCATAAACTGCATACCTACGTAGGTATGTATGTATGTGCATATATCTGTATAGCTAACGCTAACGCACACCTGCACAAATATTTGCATTTTACTAGTCATTCATTGCTAATGGACTAACGATTATGTTTGATTAAATCATTTAAGCCTTTGTTAATATAGGTAGGTAGGTAGAGGCAGAGGTGACTTAAATGAGGCAAATGAAATCATTAATAATTAGACTGGTTTTTAATTAAAACCAATCTACAGTGGACTGACAAGCATGAGTTAACCTCCGTGAAAAATCTTCATGCATTGTTATGCTAATAAAATTTTACATAACAAAGAACATTCCAGAACATTTTTTGTTATGTTTTTTAGTTAGAATATCTTTTGTAATGCAAATTTTTCATTAGCATAACAATCGATCAGGATTTTGCTCAGAGGTTCAGAGTTGGATCCAATCTCACTGTAAATCACAGGTTGTTCCCAGGATATTATTGGCTAAAGCTTGTTTTAAAAAATGTTAGGCCTGGAAGAGTAAAAGGCGTAATAACTCTTTCTCTTCCTATCCGAGGTTTTGGGCCACATATTTTCGCTTTTACAAAATTATATACCTTATTATTATTTGTTTGAATTGAAACGCAAAATGCTAGGAATCAAATGTACACATAGGTTTAAAAAAATCATTTATGTAATTAGTGCCATCATTCTAGTAAATCTACTAGTGCTACACAGTTTCACAAAAATCTATTCACCAACATTCCCATCAGCAGTAGCTAGTTCATTTAGGGAGTTCAGAAGAGCTTTCAATACTCCTAGCACATTACCGCCACCGGCTCCACCACGTTTACACACTACTGTGCTACCTCCAGGAGTGATAATGACACAAACGGGAGGAACTGGAAACCAGTTGTTCGAGTACGCGTGTGCCTACGCGTTGGCAAAACGTCGAAACTGGCCATTATACGTTGACATTCCATCTTCAGGACTAAAAGGTCGGCAGTTCACTGCGGGTAAGAGAGAATTTGCATTGGACCAATTTCAAATCCCGCTGCAGAACCTTGTTAAGTTGCGTTCCACAAAGTTTCCCCGAGGAGAACCTCGACGAGTCACTGACGAAATCTTGCTCAACATTTCCAACGTTGAGTCCCCCCGAGAGGAACTGCTAATCGCAGGCTCATATTGTCAGTCAGAGGCTTACTGGAGAGAGTACAAGGACGACTTTAAATCCATGTTCCAGCCAAAATCGAGTTCAGTCAATTTAGCAAAACTTGAGGGTTTAATGAAGAAAATTGAGGAAAGTGACAGTGTCGCTGTGCACGTGAGACGCGGAGATTTCGTTGGATCTTCTTCTTCCCCATTCTTCGTCCCCATGTCATTCCATAGACGGGCCATTCCCCTAATGGTCGACATTTTGAATCGAACGCAAGGGGTGAATACGCCAACATTTTATATTTTTTCAGACGACATAAAAGAAGTCAGACTAAACATGAAGGAGTTGGCTGGGAAATACAATTTGGTTTTTGGGTCTGAGCTGATTGGGAGCACTTCAAGTATCGAAGACTTTTATTTGATGATGAGATGCAAGCATATAATCTTTCAGAACAGTACGTTCAGCTGGTGGACCGCTTACTTAAATAAAAACGAAAGGAAGGTGGTGATAACGTCAGCGTTCAATCCGAAATTTTGGAAGCTTTGGAAGAGTGACAAGAATAGTCGACAGTTTTATATGAAGTTGCATGGGAGTTTGTACCATCCTAAAGAATGGATTGTAATTGATCCATTTACTGGAGGGCTAGCGAGTGACTCAAGTGGCAACCTAACCTCGTTTTAAACAGCACCAACAAAAGCAAATATTTGCCAACTTGTATTGTTGTAAAGCATTATATTTGAGTTTCAAAGTTTATATCCTTAGCTCATTGAATCAATGTTCATTAGCTCTAACGAAGGAATATGTCGATTCTGAAAGCTCACGAACATTCAGCTAATAAAACCATATTATGTTTAAATATCCACTTGAAATCCCAACTATAATTCAATACTATATGCCATAAGTGGATGGATGACAATTAAAGCTTCACAATTACATATGTTTGTCGTTGTATTTGTCAATTTTCAATTTTTTTCGCTACACAACTCTGTGCAAGAAGAACAAGGGGAAATGGAAGGACAGAAGAGTCAAAGTGAAACTTATGAGCTTAAATACTTTGCTAGGGTGAACTCGCGTGCCAACATCTTCCATGTCTTTAAGCTTGTGACATATTTTTCCCTGTGGACACGTACACTTGTTGTGGTACGTATCATGTAATATTATTCCCAATCCTTCTTTCCGCATCAGCATCCTTCCCAGCAGTGTATTGACGTATCATTTCCTTTTCCTCCAAGCCAACAGAGCTACACGAAGCATTTACCACACATCCTATTTGACAAACGCCAATCATCGGGAGAAATAGGTCGCACGGATCTTTGGAACAATAATAACACGCAGGCTGATCTGATGGTCATCTTGTAGACTTATATACTATAATACTAGCATAACAGCTAAATATTTTTGTGTTCATATTGGGGTGGGATGAATATGACCTCGGATAATTCTTACTTGCAACCTTGACCCCATCGTCCTTTTGCTCATACACAGTAAGTGCACACTTATAAGCCTTGCTATATTCGCCGTAAATTCTTTTCTCGTTTCCAATTTCATCAATCATCTCGTAGTCATAATAATATTGAGTGGTTTGAGTTGTAGACGGCACACCGGTAATTGTTGGCCGTCCAATCCCGTTTTGTCTACATTGACAAATGGTCATGTTATTATTGTCAGCTGAAGGAGGAGGAAGACATTCCAGGAGTAACTTTTGGTTGCAAACCATCTTTTTGTGGTACTTTATCCAGATGTTATTCCATTCCTTCAAAATAAATTTATATTTGCGGTATTAGACAATGCGGTTACTATTACACATTGTATGCGTAATTGTCCTCTCTGTGATAATAGTACTGGTTTAGGCGATTCACAGTGAACTTATTAACCTTCATCATGTAGACCCTCGAGTGTTGGAGGTAGTCATAATCCTCTGGTTGGAGTGGCTACATATATATTCAGCAAGATTGTCGTAAGTAAACGCAATGACACGAAAAAGTATTTTGCTTATGAATTTTTTTTTTTTTTTTTTTTTTTTTAAAGATGCTTACAATGCCCGGCTGATCAGGTGCGGTGCTCGCTTTGGGAGTTTTCTTAGTGTCATTCGATGCGATTAGGAATAATTCTTCCCAAAACTCTCGTTCTGCAGTTGCATTACATTCTTCACCATACATCCTGTATCTACTATTCTCGTCCCTGGTTTTGTTAATACGACACGCCTTTTCTGCGATGTAGATATCGTCTCCCGTGTCGGGCCAAACGAGAGAGTCGTCGAACTTGAAGTAATCTTCTATATCGACAGAGTCAATATAGGCGTTGCCTAAACCAATACGTCCGTTCAAGCTTATTGAAATGCATCATCGTTCATTAACACATTATCACAATCACAGCAAAAATGGTTGTGTAATTTCACGTTGTTAATGCCCATCTCTTACAAAGAGTGTATTCGTACTTCGCATGCATTCTAGTAATGAAATCGACTGTTCTCAAGCTTGTCGTGTCCCCAAATGTTTCATTCTTCAAATACATGTCTATCTGGTGTGATATTGGATCCTTAATGAAGCCTCGTTTCTTTCGTTTGCGCGGTGGATGCTGGACATTATTGCCGTCAATAGCGCTAGAGCTTGAGTTTTTATTGAAGCGTAAATCTGTAATCCTTTTCAATGAATTGGCAGACAGAAGGAGATGAGTGACGGGATGCCAACAACAAGAGGGATGAATCGTTTGTGTTGGAAACACTTTTCCTGGAGATGCATGATACTGTTGATAGTTTGGTTATGAGGAGGAATAATATACTGATGGCTAGCCGATTAATAGTGGGACTGGGGAGGAATGTGTAATGTGTGAATTTCAAAGCAGGGCTGTTCATCGCATCAAGTTTACGAAAAATATAAAATGTTACAAAAATGCGTCTTGGGTGGGTAGAGATTATTTAGAGATATGAATAATTTTACAAAATATGACTCAAATTGATATTGTAAGTAATGTGAAAATAATACAGATTGTTCAGTTCAATGTTATTTACTGTAGAATAAGTAAGTAAGTGTGCATAACTGTTACCAATAGTTAGGCTCATAGGTTAGGTTGTGCAAAAAGCTTGCTTTTTAAACAAAATTGTGAGCGTTGAAAGCGTTGTTCTGAATGAAATTGTGAGCAAAGCTCGTGTGACACCTGCATGAGGACATTATGATAGAATCGTAGAAAAATGTGATTCTATTTCGTTAGATCCCATAAATAGTGAAAACTGCATGTAAACCGATTTTTATTATAAATCCAATACGAATATAATATACAATAGTGGCTCAAATGACGAAAATACGTACTAATATAAAATATCTAATGAACATTTTCGGACGACAGCTTGCTAATTAGACGGTCGCAATAGTCCGGACTTCGATGCTTAGATTTGAAACTTTCGCATTTGGAAATCACCACGTGGGAACTAACCGAACCGATTGTGGACAACGTATCTATTTCAAAACATTTTTTACCCATTTTACCCAATATTTTTCCAAAGAAAAAATCATATGCCATCAGCATGCAAGAAAAGGTCAGAGTACCAAACACGGTTTCCTGAATTTCCGCATCCCGATCGTCCAAGTGAACAAGTAATGTTCCCACAACATGCTCCAAATGGGGTTTATACCGACTGATGGTGTAGTCAGATGGCAGATTTGCATAGATTTTTGTGAGTGAGTGAGATGCTGCCATTCGAACATCTTTGTTTTCGTCATCCATCCTTTTCAGTAGCTCTACAAATAATATATTTTTTCTTAAACCGTGTAAAAAAGTTGCGTATAGATAATCATAAATTTCAAATCAATCCACACCTGGATAAATTTTGTTGACATAGTCTTCACTCAGCCGCTTCTCACCACAACAAACAAACAATTGTCCAAGACACTTTGCGCTAAACAGTCGATTCAAGTAAAGTTGATCATCTAGAAGAGCAATGCAACCACTGGAAATGTCCAAAGCCACCGACTCGATCATTTCCACTCGGAGGAGATTTCCAAGCAGAATGGTCAATAGGCAGTTTAAAGCAGCAGCTCGTAATGCCCCAGCAGATTTTCCGGCTCTCCAAACCAGGCTCTTGTTGAGGATATCTGGACAATGTAAATTACAATTTACAAATAATAGGTATTTACAACGGTTATGTGAGCTTTATTGTCATCTCCAACAGCGCGAGTGTGGGTAATTTAGTCAGATTCACCTTCAATCACGGTCTTCACAAAGCTCTGAATCAGCCCAACTTGATGAGGTTCCTGCTCCATCTCAGAATAAACCCTTAAAATCCCTGCCAACTCTGCAAATAAGCTGAGGCGAACTTCCGGGTCCCGTTTCGGACCAAGATAAGATATCAATGTATCCAAAACGAGATCCATGTTTTTCTCGATTCCAGACCCTTGGTTAAGTACAACATATAGGTAAGTATCTGCCAATTGAAGTTAAACTATAGACAAATATCGCTTGCTTGCCATTGGTTTAATTATACCTGCTTGAGTGAGGATTGTTGTAAAAATAAGTCGCTCCGGTGTATTCATAGTCCATTCCGCCTCTGCAGCCTTAATTTTCTGCAACACGGGCCCAGCATAAAGTCCAAACAAGTCGTCTACGCTTCCCAACAAACTAAACTGCCGCAAAATATCCATCGCAGACTGCACCCTTGTAACAATTTCCTCAGTTCTGGACATGGACGCGAGGATGAGAAGAGTTTGAAACATTTCTTGCTGGGATTGTTCAGCCAGCTCATTTGGAACCAAGGCCAATAAAGTTTCGCAAATTGACATGATCCACCCGAGTTTACCCACATGCAGAGTTTGACAAATCTCTGGCGACGAAATCAGCTCCACGATTTCGCTCAAACATTGGGGTAAGGTCTTTGGGGAGACCCCTTTTAGGTATGAGCATGTGACAGCCAGACATCCCTCGCTTGGATTACTCGCCAAATTCTCCGAGAGTAGCGGCCAGCAAGTGGAAATAGGAACAAAGTAGCCGATCAATGTGGCAGCCTGGAGAACGTACTTGATGACTATCGGGTTGGAGTCCAAACAGGCTCGAAACATACATTGGAATATAGGCTCCACATGCATGGTCATCTTGTCCTCGCAATTTAAAATCAAGTAGTACAACAACTGGGCTGACTTTTGCCTGTTGGATTCCTGCCAATCCATAATCTCATGAGTAACTCCAGGAATTAGCTTGCAAACTTCACGATGGGTCATCATACGACAGCCAAAATTAGGTCGCTTGACGTTATTCGGATAATGAGTGGGATGCTCTGGGGGGAAATCAACAAAGTCTTTATACTCTTGAACGTTTTCCTCCAGATAAGTATCTCCAATCTTGGCCCACAAGTTAGCAGCAGTTTCAGAGATATCCGGAGACTCGTCACATAAGCCGGTCAGGATAATCGGGAGGAAGCGGTGGAAGTGGGAGTATCTCTCGGAAAAGTGCATCATCCAGTTCCCCACCACAGTAACAACTGTCTTTCTCACGGCGGGATTTGGGTCAAATAATCTTTGAATCAAGTGGGGCACATAGTTTTCTGCAGGTTTGTGGCTTCCATGTTGCAAGACGTCCCCTATGCACTCCACAACCGCTTTTCGAACTCGGGACTGCTGATGTGTCAAGCTGACACAGAGGGGCTTGGCTAACCGCTCACTGCTATAGTGAAACACTTCCGGCAGTTCGATCCCCAATTGGCATGTAACCTTGCAGCTTTGAATTCTCACTTCGTGGTAAGGGTCCTCCAAAGTGCATACCATTATAGCAATCAAGTCGTCAATAAAGGGAATAGCTTCCTTGCGGCACGTGCACACAATCCTCCCAATGAAGTCCACAGCAAGGAGCCGAACTTCCTCGGAAGGTTCAATTAGCTCAGGTTGAGCAAGTCTTGCAACCAAAGTGGGAATCAGAAAAGGCAACATTCGGCAAACCCTTTTCCTCCCACATTTCTCCACCAAAACTGTCAAACTTTCGTAAGCCAGCTCTCGACAGCTTTCGACGGGGTCGCTGAGACTCAGCGTCAGCGATTTGATTAAGTTGTCCACGCTTCCATACACTGACACAATCCCATCCGGGTTCTGAACAAAGTCTACATCTCCCTCCTCAGCGTCGGCGTCCTCCTGTTCACCCTTATCATCCTCGTCATCACTATCAAGTTCTGTGTTGATCGCTTTCCTTTTGGGCTCCAATTGCTGGGAGGAGGATGCCCCCTTACTATCAAAATCTTGCTGAAGACTTTTAATCTCGGCCAGAATACTCTTCAAAGTTTTCCTCCGGAGAAGTTTGTTCTCTGCACGTAAATTTGCCAGGATCACTTTAGGATTAGACGAAACACAATCATCCCCTCCAGGCTGGGCCAATTCCGCGGCCATTCCTTGCGCTCCTTCTGAGATAAAATGACTTTTTCCTACGCAATTTCCAAACTGACCCTTAAAACCGCAAAAGTAGCAGCATTTACCAACGGGTTGATTGGAAATTAAATCCCAAGCCTTATACTTTGCTCCAAATTGTGTCCAGCCACAGGATGGAAACAATATTAGTTTGGTCAATACAACTGGAGTGAGGCATGGCATGGCATCATGCATGATGATGGTGTTGCATAGAAACTTTCCTGGAAGCCGACGAAGCCCAGTTGTGCAGTTGGAATTGGAACTACTGGGAAGTGGGAACGCATTTGGAAGAATCTTCTACACCGGGAGATTACCCCTACCAGTTCTAGTGGTGCTATATATATTCACTTCACTCCAACTCTACCTCCAGAATTGTGTATTCCTTGATGTTTACATGTGCGTAAGTCATTGGCGGCTGCACCAATGTACAAACTCATGTGCCCCATGAAAACAGCTCACTCAGCTGGTGCCGTATTGTATTAAATTGTGACTCTTTCGTCATCCTTGAGTGTCTCAGCAGCACCACCAGCATTCACCACCGACACCGGTTAAAAGCACATGGCCAAATTGCACAATTGATTGACGAATTACGGTCATATAAAATAATATTTTACAAATTTCGAGTGACCTAACCACACCGTTTCCTCGCTGGATTAATGTGTTAAAAATCATCATGACGGAAACAACGAGGTTACTTGGTACAAGCAGGTACCTTCTCCTTAAAGCTAGACCATTTATTAGTGCTACAACAGTTTTGAAGGTACCAATAACGGTGCCTTCGCACTGCCGTTGCAATTCGTCATATCCGATATCGACACACCATTTTTTCTCAAAAGAAACGTCAAGTGTTTTTTTGGATGCTTGTAAATCCTCGGTTGTTGTTCAGTTCGAGCAGACGACGACATTACAGCAATAGAAATTTACTGTCCCTCCGGGATCGAGGCCTGATATCGGACCTATTTCCAAGGCAAGAGGTTGATTTTAGGAATCTTTGCGTAGGGACACCGCAAACAGTTTATGCCGGTTTTGATCCAACTGCGGATAGCTTACATGTGGGAAACTTGGCGGTTTTAATGTTACTTTTGCACTGTCAAAGGGCAGGACATCATCCTATTGCACTGGTGAGTAATATATAAGTAACATAATATTATGTATATAGATTCGTTAAAGAATTTCCTTCCGTAGATGTCCCATTAACAATGTCAAGAATTACAATTTTTGCTACTGTGTGTTTCAGATTGGAGGAGCTACAGGAATGATAGGGGATCCCTCGGGAAAAAATTCAGAACGCCCGGAGCTGGACAATGGTGTGGTGGATAGCAATGCAAGGAAATTGGCGATGAATATTGTCACTATTTTTAAAAATCATAACGATTTGTTTTGGGACGATAAAGGGGGAAGCGAAAAACTACCAGTGTGTAGGTAAGTTATATAGGCATAGATATTTACAATTAGTAATGGATTATTCATTATGTTTCTTAAATTGAACGAATCCTGTGTAAAAGTGGACATGTGTATAAAATAATGGATTTGGTATTTTTGTAGAGTTGTCAACAACCTAGACTGGTATAAGGCAATGTCTTCAATAGAATTCTTCGGGAAACTAGGGCGTCACTTTAGAGTTGGGCAAATGCTAATGCGACAATCTGTCCAGTCTCGGATGAAATCCGAAGAAGGAATCAGCTTTACAGAGTTTTCTTATCAAGTTTTCCAGTCGTATGACTGGTACCACCTTTTCAACGAATATGGGTGTAGAATCCAGCTGGGAGGGCATGACCAAATGGGAAATATAGCCAGTGGACAGGATTTCATTAGCAGAGCACTGAAAAAGCGAGTTTATGGGCTAACCGTCCCTCTAATAACTTCCGAGTCGGGGAATAAGTACGGAAAGACGGCGGGGAACGCCATTTGGTTGGATGAAGAGAAAACTACTCCGTTTGAAATGTTCCAGTTTTTCGTTCGAACTCCCGACAATGATGTCGAGCGACTATTAAAAATATTCACGTTTCGAACCGACGATGAAATTGATGCTATCGTAAAGAAACATAAGGAAAAACCAGAACTTAGAAGGGCACAGTTAGCTCTGGCATCAGATGTTATACGACTTGTGCACGGAGGTACTTCTAAACTTCTTGGATGAATGATTGAAGGGAATATGAAACATTTTTCTAGGATTTTTAATGCATTATGTCTAAATCTCTAAATATTACTTTTATCAGAAGCTGGCTATGAAAGGGCTGTGAAGGCTACCAACGCCCTGTACTCTGAGGATGTGGATGCGCTGGCATCATTGCCTGTCAATGAAATCGATCAACTATTCAGGGGAACCAACACTATTTTCTCCGAAATTTATTTGAACCCCGGGACCACAATACTGACTATGGCGTTAAAAGCTAAATGCTTTGACAGTGAAAGTAAGACATATTGTTGTACAGTATCCTTAAACTATAATGGTACGTGAATGAAGGCGATTCTTGAATTTTGTCGTTGGTTAAAAATTATTTAGAGGATGCAGTAAGAATTATAAAAGCCGGGGGATTTTCTTTAAACTACCGCAAGATATCCAACTATGAAGAAATGATAGTTCCAGGAATTCACATTCTTCCGAACAAGATCTCACTAGCTCGAGTTGGAAAACGGAACTATTATGTGATTAAGTGGAATCCTTGAACATACAAAACCATTTAAGAAAACCAATTATTTATTATTAACTTTTGTTTTACTGTTGTGAACACACTTCACACTGAAAAAATAAGTTTCCCTTTAAAATCGCTATGTTGGTATATAATTTATTGAAGTATATATAATAGGAGGCGTGTGCATTAGTTCATGCACTTGCAAGAATACTAGCTTTGACAAGTTTAGAATGTAGTGCAGTATCAGGATATTCCTCAGTCAGTTTATCACTTAGTTCAACCAAACTGAAGCATTTATTTTCAAAATCTTCAATTAGCTTGTTAACTTCTTCCATTGACTTGGCGAGCGGTTTGTAGCGGTTAAGCTTGACAGATTCCAAGATTTTGTACTTTTGCTGGCGAAGTATTACTTCCAGTAAATTCTAATAAAAAGTTTGAAAAACATTATTTATTTACTAGTTCCCAGTCTAATTCTGGTTTTAACGCAATCAATTACACCGTCGCTACCTTATGCTTCTGCACAGCCGCCTCATGTAATCTTTGCTTCCGACGCTTGTATCATTTCCCGAAAGTTATTCAACTCGGCAGCGTCCGCCTTCAGACGCTCCTCAATTTCTGATATTGTATCCATCAGGTCCTTCACGTCATGCTCCACTTCTTTTGCCTCCTTCAGTAAGAATTTATTTCGATCCTGGAGCTGCGTCAGATTTCGGTGCACATTCAGTTTCGTCTTGGTCGGGTGAATGTTGGCCCGTTTCAAACTCAAATCTGCCCTCTGAATGATCATATCTCTGTGATCAATGGATCGCTCCAAGTCTGTCATAAGTTTCTCTTGGGCTCTGGTCAACTCATTGAATCTAACTTGCATATGATGTATAGCCAACTTGAGTCCAGATAGAGAGGATTCCTGTTCCTTTTTGATGTTATCCTTCAGCTCCTTCGCCAAATGAACCTTTTTCTCCCATTGAAGATTTAGCTCGTGTGCTTGATGCAAAGCGACGAAAAGTTGCTCTTTTTTCAAAGCCAATTTCTCAATCTCTTGTTCGAGTTCCAATGCCTCCATTTCCGAATCTTTGAGTAGACCTGAGAGCTCATTTTGAATGAGTAAATTGTCCCGATCCATTTGCTCTTGGTCAAACTTGTCCTTATGGAGTCGATGGTTCACGGCTCGAATCTCCTTCCGAAGAGCTTCCGTTGCTTTAGTCAGCTTTTTCACTTCATTTTTCTTTTTGTCCAACTCGTTCTCCAGTCGTTGACGTTTTCGCTCCATGATAAAAACCTCTACAACCCAATAAACACCATTTAGCACATCCTTCAAAATTGGGAAAAAAAACTTGTTGTGCTTAAAGTAGCTATATGTATGAATGACGGTTTTTAACCTTTGCTCAACAGTTCATTCTGATGAATTATCGCATCTCTTTGCCCGGTCAAATGAACCAGTAAATCCTGTCTCTTCAGCCAATCCTCTTGTAGCTGAATGACGACCCCCTTCTCCACCTGGATTTGCTTTTGCAACTCAAACATTTCCTGTTCCAAAGGACCCATCTCGATCCCTCCCTGTTGCCTCACCAGCTTTTGAACTTTCTTGTTCAAATGGTCAATCTCCCCGGTTTTCTTCTGGATAATTCGCTCGCTTTGTTTGATGTCATGTAACTGTTCGTGAAGAACCTCCTCTTGCCGACTCAGCTTCTTCTCAAGCTCCTTCACTTGCGTTTCCCTTTTGAGCAGTTCCGCTCTGAGTTGCTCCACTTCGATAGTCATCTGCGCCATTTCATTTTCCACCTTGGCCACCTCATAGTCCAGATGCCGTGCTTGGTCTCGGGCCACCTTGATCTTCCCTAAGATATGCTCTGCCGCTTTGTCCATGGCAGTTCTCTCCTGGATGGTGAGCAAAATCTGATCCTCCAAATGAAGTTTCTCTAAGGACAGCTTCTCAATCAGCTTCCGCGGCCCATTGACATCCTTTCTCCGCTTCATATACGTATTGTTCAGCTTGAGAAGGTCAAACTCGATTGACTGCTTCACTTTATAGAGTTCCGAGAGTTTGTCTTTCAGCTTTTGATGCCGCATCTCAAGTTTCTCCAGTTGACTGGTTAAAATCTTTTCTTCGACCTTGCGACGCCGAAGGAGGACGAGGGACTGCTCATGGGTTTCTTGCTCGCGAGTTATGAGGCGGACCAGGGAGCGCAGTTCCGACTCTTTAATTCTCAAATCTTCTTCCATCGTCCTGTATTATGATGCCAAAATGGTTAATAATAATTTTTCCCGTACTAGTATTTTCCACTTTATATATCTCGTTACTCCTTAAAGATGAGTCAACTTACGCCACTGCCTTTCTCGCTGCTCCCAAAGCATCGTCTCTGGTTCTCACCACGGATATTGTTTCATTCCAGGCTCGCTGTAAGTGATTTTTTTCTATTTGCAGGGCTTCAATTTCCGTGCTAAATTACGAATCCCATTTCAAAAGTCATTCAATAAAGTCATCCCACCCAATTCAATAAACTCATTAAACTTACATGGCTTCATTGATATATGTCGTCATCTGCTTTTGTTCCTCGATGTGGGCATTTATCTGCCTCTGAATCCCCTCGTTGATTTGCTCCATGTGTTGAATTTGAATCATCACTTTGTCAATATAGTAATCCTGGTCCCGTTTCTGTTTCTCCGACTGCTCCTTCATCTTTTCAATCTTGTCATCAATGAACTGCCTGATTTTCAGTTCACCATCAAACTTCTCCGCTGCTTGACGGACGACAAATTCCGAGTAGTCTAGAGTTTTCATGGACTGAACAAGTTCTCTTTCTGAAAATATATAGCGTACGTACACATGTATTAGCTCCATGTTTTAGTCTAAAATGACATTTTTTAAAGATAATTCTTGAGGTCTATATATATATGTGAGCACAACAAACTCCACCTCTATTCTCCTCGCAATCCATCTCAGCCTTCAAACACTTGAGAGATTCTTTCAAATTCTCTGTTGCCGTCTCCGTCTTTGTCCTCTTCTCTGCCAATCTAGTCAGATCCTTTTCATACTTGTCCATAAATTCAGTTTGCCTTAACATTTCATTTTGCAAATTGAACATGGCTACGCCCATTTCCGTCCTTTCATGCCGCTTCTCCTTGAGCTCATTCTCCAAATCACGAGTTTCTGTTTCCACCAGATAAATCTGTCGCTGAAGATGATCCTTGAGGGCCTTTTGGAAGCGAATCATTTTGGGGTGATCAGGTCCCAAAACCATCAGCATCTTCTTGTGTTTCTCATTATCCTCGTGACCCAGTGTCAAATCCTGCTGTACTTCCTCTTGCTCATCTTCTACTTCCTGCGTCTCGTCCTCAGGCGGGTTCTCCTCATAGGGTTTATTTTCGTCATCAATTTCGTCGTCGTCTGCTTCGCCGTCCTCTTTTTTGGATTCTGAGGCTCGCTTCTGATTGTCCAAATATTTTATCATGGCTTCAAGCTGATCCACGGTGGGTCCTTCGGGACCATCTTCCCCCATAAATTCTTCGTAATTATTCACATAATATTCGTCATCTGGAGGGTTTTCCTGATCAAATTCCAACTCTTCGTTTTCAATTTCCCCGAGAATATCTTGGAGTCCGTATTTGTCTCGGAAACCTTCTTCGTCACCATCCTCAAACTCGCCGATTCCTTCCGGGAACATTTCCTCGATTAGTTGAGCGTCCTCAGTCTCCTCCATATCTTCTGCGCCAACAAGAGGTGGTGGCTGGCTCTCCCCAGGTTCTTCGGGAGGTGGCGGTTGACTGTCAGGTGGTTCATCTGGAGGTGGTGGCTGACCAGATTTTCGCTTGGCGTCTTGAGATTCAGCTTTAGAAGTACGCTTAGCATCACCACCAGTTTCTTCAGGTGCAGCAGGTGGGGAACTTTCTTCAACTGGTGCTGGGGTGTCTGCTGTTATCTCAGCCGGCTCGACAGTTTCGTCTTCCCCTTCGCTATACCCTGTTTCTATATTGTAAAAACAATCATTTTATAGAAGCGAAACCCATTCATAAAAATTCATTAAAACAATGGTACAAAGAAAACAAACGTACGGTTTTCCTCCTCTTCACTCTCAGCCATTTTTGTAAAACCCCGAGTTTTGAACCTTTTTTATTCAGGCGATTGATTCTGAAAGATGGAATCCCACCAAAATCTCTGAAGAAACAGTCAAGTTGTGTCCGGCGCGAGTGAGTGTGTATGTAATTGTGATTTCGCTAACGATATCAGATCATATCACAGTCACAAACTGAAGGAATGTAATTGGTTTATGGAATAAAGTTGACAGGTCTATTTGCAAGTGACAGTATGGTATGCAGACATATAATGGTATGCATGCACAGTATGTGCCGAAGCGAATATTTTTGACGTTTCCTTGACTTTCGCCTTTGTAGTTTCGCAAGGATGCATTTCATGATTATGATAGATATTAGTTCGATACAACATACAAGCCTACAACAGCTACACGGCAAGAGCACATCCAGCCTTCCAGCCGAACTAACTATTGACTAAACATGATTTTTAGCTTCTTCCTGGTCGTCAGCCTCATTTTCCGGTTCGGTTGTAGTATGCTATGTTTATATGGAAAATCATATGAGCATTATGGAGTGAAGTCGCTTATTACACAAATCAGTCAATTTTATTGCAATATTAACATTTCTTACTTACTTACTTGTGAGTCTATACTTCTGTATCAAACATTGGTGCCTGCCATAAATGATAATCATATCATAATATTACATATTATCGCATATTATCATAATCTTATATAAAAGTAAATGTTTATCTCTACTCCTATTTAAGGTCGATTCCACAAATGCGCTTTATTGCAATTTTCTCCAGTATCGGCCATAAATACTAAATCATATACTACTTGCGTGCTATAAACGAGGGACCATAATTAGGGGAGGGGAAGGGAAAGCACTGTCGCATATTATACGTAATCTGGAGAAGAACTAAAAGCAATGTATTATGTAATTCTGACTGTGATGATGATTCAGTTCTTATTAGTCAACACTAGATGCGGTTCAGACATGAGTTTCCTGTACAAGGTTATATACTTTGCCGCCGACGCGGTCTTCGGAAGGATGTACTTTTCACAAAACATGCGACGGTCACGTGCGAAGGAGCTCAGTTCAGGGACTTGAAGTGCCTTAAGGAATGCCAGGACAAATGAGTAACAGTTGTGACGATCTTCATCGTATCTAAAACACAAAGTAACAAAGTTGTTCATTGAGCACTTGCGACAATCGCGAGAGCGAGAGCGGTGCGAGAACAAAACTAAACGCTTTTGATATGAAAATATGTACCTCGTTCTCGCCCACTGTTCCTGATGACCAGAGACCACATCAAGCGTAAAATCCCAGTATTGACTCCATGATCCAAAGTCTTTATCCTTATTGAAGTCCTTAATTGCCAAGCACCGTTTCCAATTCGAAGTTTTGTGAAAGGTGAGACCATTTATGTCATACTCGTATACCTGCCCAGACGAGTTGGTAACCCCAATGTGCAAATTATCTGAATTCTTGTAGTCCCTAATGAAAATACAGAAAGAATTAAGAGTGTGTTCATCATAAATGCATTTGGAATATGGTGCAGTTTTAAGAAGCATAATAATATGCGCATCTTTAAAGTAGAAATCTTACGTAAGAAAATCGCCTTTTGTTGGTTTTAATACGATTGCACACGGACATTTCTGGGCATCTCTGAACGGGGATGGAAGTCTGGACAAAAGTAAATTAAAATATCATGAAATATGTAATTGCATTTCGTTGCTTTATATGCTATTCCTGATACATCCTCGTCATATATAGCATACCTAAAAGGAGGTATACGAAGAATACAGTCATTTAATCCGGTTCCGCAGTGTGTACAACACGGGGGAATTCGAAAGGAAAAGATTTTCCGTCCTTTGCAATGCTCCAGGCAGAATATAGTTTTTTCGTCGGCCATATTTGGAATGCGGGGAACTCTACGGACGCATCAACCTATAATGTTACAATACAAAAAACCATGAGGTCAAATACTTCATGTGTAGAT
>JAANSN010001741.1:0-30173 GCA_036850665.1 Dicranocentrus wangi | reverse complement strand
CTGGCTAAGGTGCAGTGCAGGAGTAGCAGTCAAAAATGAAAGCCAAAACCATAATCGATATTTGATTGTTGGACTTAAGCCGGATCTTTTTTGGTTATGGTAAATGTGATTAGAAAGAAAGAAAAAACCAACATGGATGGATATTTTTTAAGATATGAAGTCGTTAAACGGACAATTGGAAAAAAGTCAATTGTTATGTATTTTACGACGGGCTAAAAAATGTGTATGATCTAAAAATGTTAAACGGGTGCAGATGTTTGATTTTTTGTAAAAACCGAATAGACATTATATTATACAACAAACCACACGATTTCAAATCTTTCATTTGAGAACTTATTGGGGAACTAAAAAATGTTTTTAAACGGCTGCACATTACGGAAGATCAGTCTTCGAATCTGAGGCCACGTCAGCACATATTTTTATATTGTTTGGTGTGACACAAGAGTTAGCGTCCAACGATATTGACAATTGTCCTCCTTTGTCAAGACATTTTCTAGCAGAGGGTTTGCCATCGAAAAGAAAAAAAAAGAAGTTTTTTCTGTGCTGTGTGTGTGACGATAATGATGTGTGGTCTACCCTATCTCGTATGCATCTCTCCCAGATCTAGTCCAAACTGCAAGTAAACCACAACGAAAACTTTTTTTAGGATCCGCCGTGTCTGAGGAATAAGGGGGATGTGTTACGCCAGGAGTTTTATGAATAGGAAAAGAAACACCTGCAACTCGTATAATCTCTCTGAAAAAAAACTATTAACTAAAGTGTGGTTACACCCTTCCCTATTTATTCTTCTATTTTGTAATATCCGTCTTTAAATTTTTCCAAGAGTTTTTGTTGTTCAGAGAGAGAGAGAAAAAAAACATATATAAAATTTTTTCCTGAATGAATATGAGCTGGGCTGTTTTTGTGCATTGCGTAACTGAAAATGATACTTTAGATCAAATCTCTTGGATACTTTTTCTTCCTTTTGGATGGGTTACAAAGAGCGGACAACAAAAATGGTACAATTAAAAGCACCCAGACTCCACCCAATTGTCAACTGATACTAATGCGAGTACCTGTGGTGCGGGCAAAGATGAAGGGTTTGCTTGCATTTTGAATTGTCATCCCATTTAGTGTGGTAAAAGGGTTTTAGGTAAAAAAAAGGGATGAGATGATGTGACAAAACTATTTTGGGAAGCTACTCCAAAATGATCAGTGTGTCGTTCATGATTGAGTTGAATGAAAAGGGTTTCATATATATAATATATATAATTCAGGAATGATTCATGATGATGACGATGATTCCACCTGAAAGCTTGTCATCTTTGAAGGGTATGCTCAACCGAAAAATTACGTGATTTGGCATAATTTGAAATGAGGAATTTTGCAACGGTTGACATATTTTGTGCATGAATGTCATACTAACCAACCAAAAAGCATTCAGATTAAGATTTTTACCTATCGTTCCGAGTACGATAAGAATATACAAAAAAAATATATTGGCTTCGAACGTATTCTCAAATTCAATATTTCTAAATACCTCTAATTTCATTATTCCCCAAATATAATGTTTTACCAATTTAACCCCCTAAAAAGCCAGCCTTCCCTTTTGAAAAATATCCGACATCTCCCAGATCTTATATAAGGCCTGTTGGTTCTATTCTAATGGTGTCCACATTGCGTAGAAATAACACACCGGGATTTTCTCAGATCAGGAAATCCTGTTGATCTTGCTCCAGCTCTGCCTTCTGTCTTTTCCTCAAAAGGTACCCATGCATCGCCATCGTCCTCCGCTCCCAACCAAACACACATCATCATCATCTCATCTCATGTATTTATCATCTGCCACTTTCATACCTCCACACAGGATGATGACGTGATGGCAATGTGTTTTATAAAATATAAAAAGTGATCCAGGGTGTTTAGCACTTTTGACTCATCCCTTCTTCTCTCTCCTTCTCTCTCTCTTTTTTTTAACTAACCACTTTTGTAACGCAACTATTACTCACACAAAAACCCATGTAAACCATCTTCCCGACACCACCGCCACACTACTGTTTCCTTAAGAGGAAGTTACTCGTTTTTGGGGCACGTGCTAAAAACCAAACAGCCGGCTAAAGCCCATATGTTTACTTCCTTCCTTCCGGAGGACGACGGAGAACAGAGAATGGAAAGAACTTCATTAAAAAAAAGTTTGTGAATATTACATAAACTACCAAACACGCAGTTTGGTTGGATTATACGTTAAGCAGCTGGAATTGGGCTAAATTAGTCCATCTGTTCCCGACAATCGAATCCAAAAATTGAGCACCCTTTTCTTTCCTTATACACCCGCAACGCAATAGTGCTGCTGACTCTTATTGACAATTTGAATCCCAAATCTCCAAGATCATTCATTCATTGATGACCATGTGGTAGCCACAAAAGCCAAAATACCTATATACTTAATATCCTGAAAAAGTGGACATTTGCCTTTTTTAGTTTAGCGTCTGCGGTTTTTTACTCCAGCTGTCCACCACCCGAACCGAACACATATTTTTTAACAGTTTTCCACATCTTGTGAGCCCCAAAAAGAAAAGGGCCATTTGGTTTATGTATTCGTATTCTTGTGTCGGACGGACGGAATGGAATACCTTTCCTTACGTCATGGGCTGGACACCCAAAAGATGTTTCGTTTTGGTCTGGTGATGATGATGATCATCATGCTCATGTGCTGTGCGGTAGTCCTGCACTCATCGTCAGTGAGCATTTGGGATGGCCAGCTGCAAAGGAAAAAATAAAATAAAACTTCTAGGAAAAATGGAGGAGGATTTCATCATATTTCTGGTAACTATATATAAAAGAATTATTTTTAGATAATTTTCCCCAAAAAAAATTTAATTGGAGTTTTTAATGCTGACGCACCTGCTGAATCAAAAGCGAAAAGGAAAGGAAAGGGAATGGCCTATATATTCAGGAAAACGGATGGAGGCTGGATCTACTGGAAATCAAACGTTCTTTAAAAAAAATATTCGGTTATCATTACAATCTCTTATAATCACCCTTTTCTTCTGGAGGGGTTCGCCAAGAGACCCTTTGCTTTGCGTGCATAGGTTTCACAAGGAAGAAAAGCTGAAAAATCTCAGAAAGCTTCTCCCTGCGAGTTTGAGAGTCTGAGAAACAATGCATAATTTTTTTTCCATGCACCTGTCATCCCACGAAAAATAAGGGAGCGTGAATATGCGTAGCATAATATTATTCCGTGTCACTTGAGAGTTTGCAGGGTGGCGGTTAAGAAAGTTTAGTAAGTAACTATAATCCGGTGGTGGTGGTGCCGTGTGCCACCTGGTAGGGGTGAAGTAGAGCCAATTCGACCGTGAAATTTTTTTCAAGGGATCTCTGTCTAATCTAAGACAATAGCACTTGTTCTCTCATTATATTATAACACTACAGAATGCGTTCTCCTGCTTATTCTTCCAGACTCATAAATACACCTGTTGTGTCTGATTTTGAGTTTGAGGCACTCCGCTTGGCTACTTTGTGACCGTTTCAAGAGAGCTGTAACCGACACGTCGTCCTCAACCTCTCAACCGAAATCGTGGCACTCTGCTCTGCTCTGTCCAGAAACTGTGTATTCTTCTCTCAGCAATTTATTACCTTTCAAATCAAATCCTCGGCTTGTTTTCTCTCCCATCAAACACAACATTCATCTTAAATTCTACCAAAATTTTCCACATTTTTCCCCAAAAATGTGCGCTGTTGTGTGTAGTTATATTGTTTCAATCCATCTTGTTTGTTTCACGGATGCTGGCTTCTCAATTGGGAAAAACTATATAGCACAACAGCAGCAGCATCTGCATCCATATTATATTTTTTTTAACTGCCGTATATCCTTCTTTAGCATCTTTAGCACGCTCCCTGGATTTCGGTTTCGGTGGGTTGCCTTTTTTCTCTCCGTGCTGGACTGATTTCACCTTGACTTCAGCAGCAGAATGAATGCCAAAAAAAGCGAAAAAAAGGAACCCACTGAGTACATATAACTTCTTCTTTTTTTTAGTTTTTCGCTAGCTTGCACACACCTTCGTACGTACGTACATAGTATGGTATTGTACGTCGTGCTTGGGGGAAAATTTTCATCAAGAAGATGAGGTCTTTGTTCATCATCAAAATAGCGGTAGCACCTGCAGTCAGCCAACTGAGGAAGGAAAAGGATATGAGGAATGCGAGTGGTGCATGAGGATGAAATGCTTTGCCCTTGACTATGGCCCAGGGGATAAGTTCATACGAGGAGGAGGGGGAGAAAAAATGAAAAATTTAACCTGAATTTATGCCTAAAAATCCCTTTTAATTGATTTAATTACGTTTTGCTTGATATCGATGTCGTCTAAATATTCAATATTTCAACCGTATGCTTTCAAGGGTATTTAGATACAATACGGACCGCATATTCTGTATGTAAAGTAAAATATTAGGCAAAAGTTATGCTATCCAAAAAAATAGCTCATCCGTATTACCCATGATGATGTTCTCTAAAATCACAATTAAAATCCGTCTTGTAAGCTTGAGCAGATGATTGTGACGAGCAAGCCCGTGAAAATCTTTTAAAAACGAACTAGCAGCCCGTAAAAAGTAAAATCCTGGATGAGTGACTTCATCGTTCGCGTTCGTTCTTCTTCGTACAAACCATGAACCGAAAAATAAAAGGAGCAACACAGCGGATCATTTTACCTTATATTATATATATCATCTCTCTCATCTCTATTAAAAGAATTAAAAAATATCCAAAAATATACAAGGAACACATCATCTCGCTAAGGATATGGCTGAGATTGAGATGAAATATATATAAAATAGAAAAAAAATGCTTTAATCTTCAAAAATCTTCATCACCCATAATGGTGTAAAAATGCATTCTTGTTCAACTTTTAAAAGATATGATTGTTGTGATAGGATGATGATGATGATGATGCGGTAATTGTGTGGAATCCTTTTTTGTCCGGGATATTCCCCCATTTTTTTGAATCTTTTTAATAGGAATATAATTATTATTATGAGACATATGTTGGGCAAGAGGAGGTGGAGGAGGAGGAGTGGACCCCACCATTCTGATTCTGAATAATATATTTTTCTTCCATATATATATCTATCTCGAGAAGACAGTGCATGCATGCAGTTTTTGCGTTGCGTTGTTGTCACTCAACTGTGAACACTTGTCCACCTGCTTCCTCAACGGAGAAGATGTTAGCGAAAAGTTGAATTCCACCCTGAAAAAAAAATTATTTCATTCAAAAAAGATTTCCTACTCGCATCGCGCTATAACAATATATATATCTAATGTAAGTATTTTGTCCTGCAATTTCCCCTGTCTTTCTGGTGTGTGCACTACCTGAATGAAAAACAGGCACAGTGGCTGTTGTATGTATATATAAAATAATTTTTGAAGCTCCTTTTAGTCATCACTGGAACAGTGGACTGTGACGCGACAGGTGTTTTCATTCTGAATGAAAACGGGCGTAGACCAGCAAGATCAGGAGAGCATATCTCACTCTCGGACGGACGACGAGCCATTTTAGGACCATATTTCCTTTTGAAATGCAAACTGAGCTAATAAACAAAAGCTTCTTGCCTTTTCTATAATATTCTATAGAGAACAATTACGTGCTGGATAAGTTAGTTTCCACCCAGAGCTCTAAAAAAGGATTTCCCTGGAGAAGAAATAACGCTGGAGAGTTGGGGGTTTGAAAAATTATTGGGAGCCTTCGCTCAGCCCTATATATGGTCACCCAAAAAAAGAAGGTTCCATTTGGACTCCATATGCTATGCTTATGAGCATATAAATGTATCTTGCTTGCTTTTGGTCACAAGTGCCCTCATTCATCATCCCATCCTCAAGAGTCCGTATATAGTCCTGGATTAATTTTCAAAACTTCAAATCTCTAAATACCTTCTCATTATGAGCTTCAAAGAATTACATTCCCTTGCGCAACACTATTATATTGCCTGCCTGCCTGCTTGCATCATTGACATCTGGATTTGAATAACCATTTTTTCCCGACACTCCATCTGGAGCTCACCTCCCTGTGTCCTTTTTTAGCAGCTCCTTTTTTATCATCCTCTTTTGACTCCCATAAAAAGTCAAAACCGAAATGACACTGAAGCGCATAGCACAGAAGAGCACAGCCATAAGCCAGCTGCACTCTTCTCCTCATTTCTCGCCTTTCTGACCATCTTGAAAGGGTGTAGGTTCGAGGAGCTCTCTCTCTCTCTCTCTAAAAAAGGGGTATGATGAAAGCAATTTTTTTCCACCTCTGAACAAAAGCCGGATATGGATCTGGTTCGGTTCATAGGTCCATCTTGGCATGGATGGTGGATGGTGGTGTGGCTGGTGTATATATGATGCCCTTTTTAAGGGAAAATATTTTTTAACAAAAATTTTCACCAAAAAATAACCATTTCACAGTGCATGCCCTATGCACCAAGAAACAAGGAACTTGACGATGCAGATGTTTTTCCTTACTTGAAAAGTTTTCGTGTGGTGGTGGATGGTGGATCCTCTGCTGGCTGCCTCTGCCTAACCTAACCACAGCACAGATGCCACAACAGCCCAAAAAACTACCCCTAAAAAACTAGAAAATTTTAGCCTTTACCGGCTTTTCATCTAAAAATAGTGTTAAAACAAAAGGAAATTATGTTGATTTTTTTCCACCAAGGAACAAGGATAAATCCCAAGATCTCGTAGAATTTGAACCGAGACCGAGATCAGCAGCGGAGCATGTAGGACAAGCGGAGTATGAATGGGATTCTTTGTTCCATAAATGAAAATGGGAAGATCTCCTGAGAATTAACTTTTTTGCAAAGGTGGTGCTGCTGGTGCTGGTATAGTGCTGTATACGTACACGATATAATGAGAGGCACGCGGCGCAACCATGTGTATTTATTGTTATTACAAAAGTCCAACTCGGTTGTTTTTTTTGTTACGTTATGTCTACCATGCATCACATATCAGGGCCCAAGCCCCATTGAAAATTATGAGAAGAGATCTCGACTAAAGAAAATCAAAATGTGTGAAGATAGAAATCTAATGGAACAGGTGTGGATTTTAAGAGACCGTTTACCAAAAAAAAAGTTTTTATTTTTTATTTTTTGACGGTCCATCGTCCATCCGCATCCACACAGCAGATGAAAATTAATACTGAATGAGCACAAAAATTCTTTGAAAAAAAAAGAAATTGCTTTTGCTGCGTAGTAGTAGTTTTTGTAAAAAAAAATCTTTTGGGGATCTTTATGGACTACCCGCGTGTGCGCAATGGTATAGTGTAGTGTAGTTGGGTGCAAGCAAGAATCGTTTCGTTAGTTTTCTTCTTCTTTTTGAAAAAAATTTCAAATTAGCACTCCACCTCCGAAATAAGTGATGATGACTAGTATTTAGTGTGAATTGGGATTTGCATCATTTTTGTCTCTCAATTTGACGTCCGTTTTTTTGACACTCTGTCTAATTCGCAAAACATTAAGATGTCAAAGACGGAGGGAAAGCAGCGAGGATATGAGCTACAATAAGTAAGTACATACGGAATTACTTTCTTACGGCACGAGACTTTTCAGCAGGTGTTTGTTCCGTTTGAGGAGACAGGATGGAATAATATTATATATATTTTTGCACCCACGCTACGCCACACTTCACCGGCAGTACATAAACCGTCAAAAAAGGGAAGGAGGAGGATAAAAAAAAACATCTTCAGGTTGTTGCTGCGTGTTGTTGCAAGTGCAACAAGCCACCACACCACCTACGCTACTTGAAACTGGAAGATGATCATGATTACTTAAGATGGAACACACCCATTCACTTAGGCGTGTTTCTCGTAGATTTTTGGAGAGAGCTCACTCAGCTCATCCCTCGTCCTCACCCCTCATAAAAGCATCCATTTTTGTGGAGCTAATTTCACATTTCAAAATTCATAATCAGATAGATCCTCTGTGTTTGCTGCAGTTTACGCTCCGCTACTGACAACCCGCGAGATGCTTGAGTTTTGATCGGATATGTCCAAATACAAGGGTAATAAAAAGGAATGAAAAGGAGAAGATAAATAAGTTAGTCATTTTCATGTCATATTGCAAAAAGAAGAAGAAGAAGAAGAAGAAGAAGAGGAAAAGGGTGAGGACACACAATAAAGTTTGATGACTCCATTTTCAACTGGGTGGAAATGGAAAGCGATTCGATGGTGGTGGTGGTGATCGCGGTTTGTCCAAACAAATGACAAATGTTTTCATCATTTAAGAGGAACATGTTGGGTTTGTTCAGTTCAGTGTAATCAGAGGACAGATGTGTATGCTGATTGGAAGGCAAATCAGATGAGAGACTTGGGGACTGACTCGCGACTGCTGCGATTCCTCCAGAGTCGACATGCTCCTCCGTCCGAGGTATCCGACATATTTCGAGATTTTTATATTTTTCTAGATCAATAATCTGTCCCAGCTGCGCGGACCAAATTGTGACAAGACTTTGCAATCAAATCAAGGTTAAGATTTAACAGCAGCATATATATATTGTTATTGAGCACCATTTCATCATTCCAATTATTCAAAGAGGGAAACCTTGTCTACATCTCAATCCGAGTTTGTTTGTACATATATGGTCCGTCCGCGAGAGCGGAATGAGTGAGCCAAATGTCGATGTGTATAAAGCAAAATCCCGTATTACACAGTTGTAATAGGGTATTAAGGGTATTAAGCTGGGCAAATGAATGAAATGAGAAAAAGGGGAAGATGAGAGGAGGGTCGGGTGGTTTACTGTCGACTTTGCAGCTTTTTCATACACTTCTGTGACTCATCCCGTTTTGATATATCCACTCCACTACTACGGTTTTGTGTAAAATCACGACGGTTATTTATATTCATGAAGTTTCCACTCATCATATTATTCCCCTAAAAGCTGACTGAGTGTGTACTGATCAGGAGAGATACACTTGTTCGATGACGACGTGATGAATACAATGCTCATGATCATGAACATGATTTTCTGGCTTTTTCTCCGCAAAATGAAGGGAAACATGGGAAAAAGGGCGGATTTTTAGCTTCCCTTTACTTTCATGGGCCTAGCTTGAGTGGACTAACATGTACATATCTGCATCTCACAAGTACTAAGAGTTTAAATATATTTCTTTTGACCGTTAAAATCAGTCAGAAATAGCAACCCGGTCCCACCTTCTTATCCAATGACCAGTGTCCACTTTTTCCATGAGAATNCTTCTTATCCAATGACCAGTGTCCACTTTTTCCATGAGAATTCTGCAACAGCAGGTATGCCTATCTGTTTCTGTCCATCCTTGGCACATGGTGTCCGTATAGTAAACGGCCCTGGCATTGATCCAAAGTTGGTCCTGTGTGACCATCTATCTACACTATTTTCTATACTTTTACATAATCAAGGTTACTCTCAGCGAAGGAACAGGTGAGGCGAAGGCCCAAGCTTTAGCATGAATGACAGGTGGCATTCCCCATTCCCACCAAAACCAGAGTGTCCACCTGCATTCACTAAAAACTTCTCCAAAAAAGTGCACAGTCCGAAACTCGTGGGAATCGAACCACAATAAGAAGATATATCCAAATCCAGGAATTCTTGTTCCAACTGTTGCAGCACAACAACATCATCGACGTATCAAAATGATGCATTCGATAAAAAAAACGAACGAACGAAGGAGAGAGACGCCGTCACGGAATTATGCAGACTCAAAAAACTTGAATGACCAAGTGGCGATGATGATGGCGAGAGAATACGGCAAAAAAACAATGAAGCTTTTTTGACTGGACTGCACACATGTCCAGCAGTAGTCCAGCTTTTGAGATGAACTTGGTGAACATACGGTTACCCTACATTCCAAAAGTGGATTTCCTCGACCTTTACATTGAAACTGTCTATGATGTATCGGCAATGATCACCTTGGTCAGAAAATTGACCACTACAGAGGCTACCTTAGTCCTAATGGGATAATGAATAAACTAGTTATCTCTCTCTCTCTTTACCAATCCATCTGTTTATTTACGCGTTTTGGGTGATGATGATCACGGTGTGGGCCTTGAACAGCAAAAAATAAAATAGATTCTTCGTGAGATTCTCAATTCATTAAATGACCACAGCTGCATCTTTGTGGCTCCTTTTGCCACAAGAAGAAGAAGAAAAAGTCGAAGAAGAAAAAAAACTGGACCCGGAAAATATTTTTTTTTCGTTCTGTTTTAACATTCAATTCAAAATTATACACACAAAATATTCTTATGCTCGCCAACTGTTCCACTTGTGCTGGAGACTTCCAAAAAAAACCACATCACATTATCATTTGAACTTGAACTTGACTATAAAAATCCTCTTTTTTTTGCGCCACCATCAGCTCAGGCTCTATCATGATCATGATGATCATCAGCAAAAACGAACGACTAATGTTTTGAGAGCAAACCGATAATGAAAAGGACGACAGTTGCATCTCCGGACCTGCTGGAGTATTTATTCTTCTTTTTCCCCCTCCAAAAAAATAAAACATTCTGGAGAGAGAAAGAGGAAAGCAAGAGCAATAATCCTGTTTGTTTCTGGATTCGGATTTTACCGAATCCATTTTCACTGATTAAATTACATTCCATCGAGCTTCTCTCCGGTTGGATTCCCCGACATTTTTATGGTTTTCCAGGACGCATCGAAAGTAGAGGAGGATTGATGGATTGCATCAAGAATGTTGGACTTGTACCAAAAAATGTTTTGTGAGTCAGACAAAATATATCTCAAATGTTCCTATTACACACAAAAAATCAATATAGATCAATACCACAAAAAAACTTGCACATTCATTATTCCATTTCCATATCCATTCCGATATCAGGTAAAAAAATATTGCATAATTCCAGAGATACAATATACGTACTACTACCCAAAACCCCAATCATAATCAACTTATATTGCATTCATGTTGTATACATGTGTATGCACTTTTTCACTCAAGGCTTCCTCGCGTGATACACGCAATCCCCTGTGACAATTTTTTCTTTCCTTCAGTATCTCAGTATTCCAGTAGTAGCAGTACCCAATATTCTCATTCAATATTTTAGAGAGTCCAGTCAATAATGCAAATGAGAGGTTGATACTTCACGGTATTGTGCGGACGCATGACGTGACGTGACGTGACTGATATTTATAAAAATTTATGGTTTTATACCAGTGAAAGCTATACCAATCCCATGCCTTTCCAGTGCCAATAAATCCCAAGGCTAATTTAATATTTTGTTGTGTTTGCTACATTTAACTTAATGTTCTCTTCCGTTAGGTTCCAAATTAATTACAAGTTAGCCCACTATACATATGATATATTTCGTTATTGGATTCAGAAGAACCAGGCACTTTGTTACAATTAATTCTTCAGTGCACACACGCAGTAAGTAATGCTGCAACAAAAAGTTTGAAAACTTTTGCAACTAATTTTAGACCTCCATTTGTTTCGAAGGAGGTACACCTCGGAATGATCGGTTTTTCACTTGACATTGCTGACATTCTTGGACAAGCCAAAGGATTTCACATTCTCGTAATCTTTATTACTCACTTTGTAACCGGGGCTTAGCTTTTGTTTTCCCAATTTCTTGTGACGGGAATGAATGCACGGAGGTTCATGAATCAGAGGAAATAATGCTTTGAAGAAAAAAGTGTGCTCAAACAAAATACCTTGCGATAACTTCCTTTCTTTTTTCCTCTTTTGTTTTTTTCCTCTCAAAAGACTGGCAAGCTCTCTGTGTGGCTTCAGCTCAGAGTCAGTCAGACTTGTGTTCAGCTGAGCTATAATTAACTCGGAGTGATTAGGTGAAGTAAATCTTGCTGAAAAATCTCAAATCTGAGAATTTAAGACGAGTTGTGTTAGGTTGACAAGAGAGAGAGAGAGAGAGAGAGAAGAAAAAAATTATACACATTGTCGTTCTGAAAATGTTGACATTTGGCATGGGGTAGAAGAATGGATTCATGCAAAACATGTATATAATCCGACCACTCGTCCAACTGTCTCGGTTTTTTCCGAAAAGTGATTGGTCACTACTACACGGCGAGCGAGCGGCGGGTGGAGATCGTATGGTGTATTACGGAAATTAGGATGGATAATTAATTAGTCCGTCCTGTTCACTCTTATATATTCCTTGTGGTTGCTATTTTTTATTAAAAAAAAGTTTTCAGTTTTCCCAACCAACCAACCTCATTCCCATCATCAACCCCTCCATGTTTTGGTGGATATATGAATTCAGCCCCGAAAACAGAAACAGTTGGAGAGTGTGCTCAAATTAAATTTAAACTCGTTGATTTGCCAAATGTTAGAAAAGGCTCAAATGTCAACTGATCATCTCTTGGGTACGACAGATGAGGCAAACACAATTTGGTTATTGTACAGTTGTGTACCGACCCCGTGCGAGTTCTACAAACTACAAGGCACCATATTTTGGCCCTTTGCACCCTTTCCCTCCGCATATGGATGGGTGCTGGTTGGCGGCTGCGGATACATTATGCATGTGGAAAAAGGAGGACAGTTGGAGGATGGTATTACGAGGAGAGGAGAGTAGATTGCATTTTGGTCCTTTTGCATGTGTGCTCTTCGCCTCGCTTAGGCAAAATGAGTTTGCCGTATGTGCACTTTCTTCAATTAGACACATGGCGAAATAGGACGAAGCCGTGTGTGGAGGAGAGTGTGGAAGCTACCATGCCTTCCTAGATAATCTTTTTGTAAATGAAATAGGGAAACAAAATAATGCAAGTTAATTTTGATGCATTTTGGCGTTGTTAATTTTTCAAAATATTTAAGAATGTTTAGGTACTAATTGTTCTGCAATGTAGTTAATATACATCCGTATACGTATGTCTGATAAAAATTAAGCGATGCATGAGGTATTACCAAAGTGCCATTTTACCTCAAAATCCTCCAACTTCCAAAATTTTACCTTAGCTTTTACACATGTACACTTCCCTTTACGCTTGTTTGTATGCTGCTGCTCTTGGCTAACTCGAAAGTGTAACGATCACGGCACGACGATGACTTCCACTTTATCGATCCATCCCAACTTGCATTACTTATACTTCCCTGTGAAGCCCTCCTCTCCTCTCCTGCCTTTTATTTTCTACTCTCAAGAAAATCTTGCGCAACACGCTCTCTCTCTCTCGCACTCTCTCACTACCTATCAGCCTTTTAGTCTATTTTTTGTTCACGGATCAAGCCCAAAAACACTCTAGTTACAAAAGAGTCAATAAAAACATGCATGCCTTTTTCCCTTCAGCCTTCAGCCGTGCCCTTTTAAATGATGAGAAGATTCCTATAAAAACCAAGTCAAAATATTATGGCATTAAATACACTTTTTTCACATCCAAAAATAGAAAAAAATGTGCATGTTATTATTCCTACTACACTTCTTCTTGTTTCCCACAAAGTTTCACTTTTTGGAGATTTATAATAAATTCATGTACGGATCCTCTGCCCCCGGTTTTCTCTTTTCTTTTTTTTTGCTAGTGGTATTAAAATTGCATGACCCTTTCCATTTCAATTCTGAAGAAGGAAACGGTAGGATATTGCCCTTGACGGACAACCTCCCTCCCCATGTTTAATGCAAGCGCTGAGCGACGATGGGCCACTTGGTCGGAAATACGAGGAAAAAGTGAGAAAGCCGATGTCATAAAACGATTCCGAATGGAACCCCATTTTAATCAAGTTGTGCAGCTGGATGATCCGTATTCAACAGGACAGCACACATCACCGTATAAAATATTTTTTTACACACATGCACATTCTGCATATCTCAGTCCGTCATCTCCACCACCATCACCACCACCACCACCACCACTTGAATGGATGGAGCAGTTGGGTGAGTTGGAGTAGTTGTACGTTGTACATCTGTGTGAGAGGTTAGCACATTTGGAAGAACAGTTCTTCGAAGACGGGTGCGGATTGACTGATGTCACACACAGTTTGTCTTGGAAATTGTACGTGAGCTGAAGAGTGAAGAATAGTATTAAGCAATTCATCAGTAAGTAAATCACAAATTCAACACAAATCAGGTCATGCCCGCCGATGATACCCAAAATTCCTGGGTATTTATCAGACACCGGATCTGAGTCTGATTTCAAATAATGCCGTTTTACGAAATCGGGCAGTCAACAACAAACAACTCTCGTGAGTACAAACATACACATCATGTCCGAGACGGAGAAATCCGAGAATATCAGAATTTGAATTTAATATAAGGACTGACTGTGATGACTGTCTCATTTCCATTCACGTTTCTGTTTTTTCCTCCTTGTACGCATTTATTTTTGTTATACCCACGCATTTGGGATCTTGGGAAATCCAAAGTCAATGAAACGATAGATATCTATCTACAAACATAAATATTTACCACGCACTAAAATATGTGATGTGAGTTGAGTTGAATTGTTGGGTTCATGTTTGCAGTTCACGTTCTCAGCCTAGTTTTACATGATATTATGCTCTCTGCTCTCGGTTTTCCCATCCAAATGACAAAACAGCTTAAAACCACTTAACAAAATACTACTTTTTTCTTTACACACGGATTACATTTAAATAAAACTGTTGTCAACCAGCTTGATCCCTTAAGTACACCCATAAAAAATCCGAGTTGCTCAATAATATCCCTTCATCATTCTATATAGCATTCTAAAAAAGGGACCCTTATCTTTCTCCGTTCCCCCTTGCATTTTGATTTAGCTGACTCCGGAGGAAAAACTCGTCCGCAGTGGACAAAGGCAGGCAAGGCAAGGCACATTTTTCCAGGGTCTTTTTTCTTGCTCTTAAAAATAACTCTTACATCATCATCCTTATCTTTATAGTGGTTTACGCTCTTAATAAGTTGCCGAGAGGTTAGCACAGAGGTGACACCCATTAGCCCTCTTGGTTTCCCAATTGCCCAATGTGTACAGCTGCACCATGAAATTAAAAGGGAAACCAAAAAAGAACAGCATTTTCAAAGCTTTAATTGCTTGTCACAACCACAAATAATTTCGTAAGATGTGAGTTTTTGGTCTGGAAGGAGGGTGGTGTGGTTTAGTGGGTTTAATAGTGAGAAGTTAAAACAAAAATTGAAGACAAAACGAAACTGTGTATTTTACAACTTGGACACTGAAATGATGAACTTTGACGGCAATATAAACCAAATTTTATCCCCGAAGCTGCTTTATTCATCATAGGTTCATAGTCTCTTCTGGCAAAATGTAAAGTGTATCCATCCACCCAAGAGCCGCGTGACCTGACCAACTCCCGACTTGCCCAACACGTGGCCTTGATTCAGTATTAGTGTGCTCCGATCACCCCACCTCGTCATTCCCCTCATTAAGATCCGCCTGATATGAGCCGAGCCTTAGTAGGAAATAATATTTTTGATGTTTTGCTCTTCATCCCCTGCATTATGCACACCCAGCTGTTTATACACATGTGAACACGAACGGGCATTTCATCTAATGGTCTCTCTCTCTCTCTAACTAAATTTATTAGGTTTTCTTGTTTGAATTGTGACAGGCCACTTGCCACTTGTGTGTGACTCATATACACAATCAAGCCAAGCCAAAGAAAAACTGTACATTTGCATTTGAGGAATTAGCGGATTTCCTCTCTCTCCTACTTGTCACGTGTCGGAAGTCCATGAGGATAGATTTTTTTGGAAACCTTTGCTTGCTGTCTGCTCCATTGTCGTCGTATTACACTCCATTTTTTTCTGTCCAAAAAATTAAATGGAATTGGTAATCAAATGCGGAGCCACTAATGGAACCAGCGGACGGACGGTGGTGTCAATGGATAGAAAAGGTGGGTGGAGTCTGGAACGAGTCTCAAAGAAGGGAATCGGATCGATAAAGGAAATGACGCAAAACCTCCATAACATGGGCCACCTTACGCTGGACAAGAATCCCTTCACCGCGTGGACAACATTGGGATATGGACTTTTACCCGGAATAATATATCCCATTGTTCAAACACTTGGGAATCTTTGGAGAATTCGATCGAGTTGATGAAAGTGCATCCTCCTTGATCCCTCCAAATCCATGTTCCTCCATTCCCCTTCTCAAATGTACATACTCAAAATAGTATACAATTTCTTCTTTGCTCTTTGGAATCCTTATGGGACTGGATGATTCCTACCTTCCAGCAGCAACGCAAAACGCAACCCGAGACAGAGAGATGCGTCACACTCCTCGTGCTCCTCATTAGACCTCTTTTTTTCGTCTCTCCCGTAAAAGCCATGGATAAATTCTCTATTGAAATCTCTCCGAAATCATTATTTTCCCGTCTCCAGTTGCACTTTGGTCACGTTCCGGCAAGACAAGACAACAAAAGTAGGAGAGAGGAGCGCGGCGGAGTGGTATAGCTTCAGTCTCCAAAACCCGGAGAAAACGTGCATATAATGCAGACGGAGCGAGTGGCGGAGGAGGGCGGCTGTGCTCATAATTCTGGAACGATATGAACCGAATGTGAAAAGGAAACCGGAAACAAGTCTCTAGGGTAAAAAGCACTGGCTGGCTGGCTGCAAGTCAGACTTACTCTGGCTTCGTTTCTTTTTTCTCTCCATCAGAGCACCATTTTACTTTACGCAATAGAAAAAAAAATTTATCGATTTTCTCCGCACTTATCCCATGTAGTTACTACAGAGTCCTCGTCTCTCAAGCATTTTTCCAGCTTCAAAAATGAAAATTCCATTTCTTCTTTATTTCACAGGGAAAGCTTTTATCTTTTATCATGAATGTATCAGCTTATTAAAGCTTTCTGGTATTTTCGCATTGGATCGAGCCCATAGAAAGGCAAAGGCTGGCTGCGTTTTACGCACACCCTTCTCGTTAGGGTAGTCAGTCTACACGATTTTCATTTCATTTCATTTGCTTTCTCCCCTCTGCCTCTCCTCCACTCCATCTCCGTGTGGATTGATCATATTCTCCCAATGTTCCCTCCGAGTCCAATCTTCTCCCCACCCTCTCTGATCTCTCATTTTCTGACTCTCTCCCTTCACAATAACATTCAACGAGGGCGAGAGAGAGAGAAAGAGCAAAGTCAAAAAGCTTTTTTTTCTTCTCCCCGAGAAACCTCATAACATGCGAAAGATTGGTGAACAATACAATCCCAAATATTCTCATTCATCTTGCTCCGAAAGAGATCCGAGCTTGAGTGACTTTTATTGCTGCAATATATTCAAAAGCTTGTCTCGAAAATATACACCGGATTTTATGTAGATGGACTGACGGGCAGATAACCCCTTTTCATTTTATGTTTAATCTTGTGTAGGCATAGAAAAAAAACCGATCTTGCACTTGCCAGGATGCAACCAGATAATGTCATTTTTGTAGATCCTAAAAATATATGAAAACGGAGGGTGCGGGTGTACAGTGAACACACTACGTATCAGAGATCAGCAGATCACACAATACATTCCCTTGTTTTCCCCCTTTTTATTATGTGATTCATAGTCTGCACACTTTTATCTTCCACGATGTGTTTTTTCTTTCCTTCTTTTCTTTTAGGAACATGGCTCGCTTTGTTTTTCTTGTGTTCACACATTCTCTCTGATGGAATTGGAATAGAGGAGGTGGTGGATTTTTATGGATTTCGTTTGATCATCCCGGATAACTCATTGTTTTACCGAAATGACCGCTAAAACGCTCGCATGAAGCGTTCTCCTAACTTTCATTTTTCCACATGTACAACATACGCACCCATGCAATAAACGATATGCACCTACTGACAATATAGGTGACAGTAAATTCCAAGATTTCATAAGAACGCTCAAGTTTACCATCTTGATCATGTCCCCATCATCATCCCACACAGCTCCATATATTAGTCAAGTTTATCTCATCAATGTGACACAAATCTGGCCATTTTCTTCCTACTTCAAAATCCGTCTCCTCAAAAAATAGAATCCACTACTATAATTCCCAATAACTTTTCCCATTCCTGTCATCTCTCCAACATGCATTGCCAAGCTCAGTTCCTCCTCGAGACTTTAAAGTCTCCACAGCTCATAAACCCCTCACCTGTGCCCACACCGTTATTTTTGGAACCAATAAAAATAAATAAACATTGTCAATATCCTCCCTGATTACCCGAAATAACGAAAAAATTGCGAAACTTGTCATTTCCTTCGAAAATGTATGGGATGTGATGAGTAGGAAAATGATCTTTGGAGCAAAATGATTATAGTAATCTCAGAGTAGTGGAGTGGAGTCAACATGTCGTATCATCACTCCAATAAATTCGAGTATTGAATGGTTATATAACCTCCATAATAACATGAAAAAATGAAGAAAAAAAAATTCGGGAGCCAGTCCAAATTTTTTAGATTGTTTTTGCGCATAAGAAGCAACCAGCAACCCCCTCTCATCTTATGTTTGTCTTCAGCTTAATTCAATTACAAACACGTGATAATACCTTCACACACACAGCCAGTGTGAAATTGTGGAATGTGAGAGATGAGATGAGATGCATTACATGATCTTACTGAAAAAAATTCCTCGTTTTCACTTGAACCAAAAGCAAACAATGTTTTTACACACACCACACGACTGGTTTCGTATTATTGCTGAAATAACATTGGCGGGCGGGACTCACTCATTTTACGCAGTAAAAGGAAAGAAAAAAGGCAATGTGATAGCAATAAAGGGGGCCATTAGCTACAACAAAAAATACTAAAGTTACAAAAATATCTTTTGGGGGTTTACTTCCAAAGGGAAAAAAATGAATGGCACTCTCTGCGCGATGAATATCTTTTAAGAAAATAGCTCGATAGAGAGAGAGACGGAGACGTGAGTGGTGGTGGCGGTGGTGGTGGTGATAATGGGGGAAGTTGTTCCAGTATTTTTGCAGGTGTGGAAGTGGAAAAAGGAGATGAGATGAGATGCACTTTTTCCGAGAGCGATTCCTATCGCAACATTTGCTCAGTTTGGAAGGCTGAGGAAAATGTTGGGAAGGAAAAAAGGGTGACGAGGAGTCGAGGAGTTGAAAAGCTTGAAAGTTGGATCGATGTGATCAGTAGATTTGTTAGCGTAACCGGAGAAATTACTACTACGTTATTTTTTCGTTGATGATTTTGAGATTATAAGTGCATGATGGCCACGAGAAATGACGATGCATCTCTACCCTCCGCCGGCTCGGTGAATCTGCTCACGGTTCCCCAGTCCATGGATGCTATCGAGTTTGACGGGAGTGGAAACCGGCTTCCGGAAATTGTCGTGGAGGAGGAGGGCGAGCCGCCAGCCGCAGCCACAAACCCGGGCGCTGAGGAGGGGGAAGGAGGAGGAGGTGGCGTTGGTGTCGTTGCAAGCTCAATCGTCAAGTCGGGCAAACCCCAGGTAACGGTGAGAATCAGGCCGTCTGTCAGTTCCGACAATAACGTTTTCGAAGTGGATTCCGATATGAAGGTATGTACGGGAACAGGTTTTTAAAAAATTGTCCTTTTCCGAGGGTTTGGAATTTTACGTGGCTCATGCTGTTTTTTTTTCTATTTGTGTAGACGATACAAATTCGAGTGGAGCGTGAAGTCAAAATCCCCGACCCAAGGCAGTACAAGCCGCCCCCCAGCTTCTGGGAAGGAGGAGGAGGTGGCGTTGGTGTCGTTGCAAGCTCAATCGTCAAGTCGGGCAAACCCCAGGTAACGGTGAGAATCAGGCCGTCTGTCAGTTCCGACAATAACGTTTTCGAGGTGGATTCCGATATGAAGGTATGTACGGGAGCAGATTTTCATGAAAAATTGCCCTTTTTTGGGGGTTTGGAATTTCACGTGGCTCATGCTGTTATTTTCTATTTGTGTAGACGATACAAATTCGAGTGGAGCGTGAAGTCAAAATCCCCGACCCAAGGCAGTACAAGCCGCCCCCCAGCTTCATGTACTTTCCGGCCGACAACGTGCTCGAAATCTCCAGCCAGGAAGAGACCTTCACCGCCGTGTGCTCCGACATTGTGGAGAAGGCCATGCAGGGCGTGTCCGGGATGGTGGTGGCTGTCGGACCCGAGCTCTCCGGCAAGTCGTACAGCCTGTTTGGGTTCTCAGGGCCTTACGGAAACCGGGGAATGGCGGCGCGAGCCCTGGAGAAAATGTTTGAAATCAAGGATCGGATGGTGGAGACGGCAGACTTTAAATTCGGCCTAGGGATCGTGGAAGTGCGCCGAGAGAGGATTAGGGACCTCCTCACGCTCGGACCGTACGAAATCAACGACGTCGGGGAGCGCGGACCCAAAGGGATGTTTATTGAAGAGATGGAGAACGTGGAGCACGGGATTGGTCTAATGCTGAGGGCTCTCATTGGGCAGAAAATGATCCACTCCGAGTGTTACGAGAGGTACCACACGGTGGTCTACTTTGAAATTGTGGCCATCTCACCCGTCGAGCCAGACTTGGTTTTGTTCAATTCCAAAATAACCTTTGCTGAAATTGCCTCCGCCCCGGTCACCAAGTTGGAAAGTCTCCCGAACTCCTGCTCCCGCGAAAACGTGGGAAACGTGCACTGCGTCTCCTCGAACACGAAACTAGAGCCCAGATACAAGCCAAAGCAGGCCGTCTTTCCGAACCGGAAATGCTGCAACCCGGGCTACACGTCGGGCCCACTGGCGGAATCCATCGCGGTCCGGCGGGACGTGTTCGCTCTAGAGCAAATGTTCCTGAGGGCGGCCGAGCTGTCCAAGCTGCGCAAGTACTTTGCCCGGTTGGAAGACCTCGGCATTTCCATGCTGGCCTCGGAAAAGCGGAAAATCAGCGGGGGTCACAATATCCGGCAAAACAAGCTCGCCCACTGCCTCAAAGACATTCTGGACGGGACCACGGAGATTCAAATACTGCTCCACGTGCGACCGGACAAGGCCTACCTGAAAACGTCCCTGGAGGCCATGCGGTTCGCCGAGAGGGCCCGTCTCGTGCCGACCAGTTTAGGCCCCGAACCCATCAAAGCCAAGAGCGGTCGGACTGAGGAGCAAATCCTGCAAGAGGTCATAACCGACATTGCCCCGGAACTGGCGCAGCCCGCCAACATGGAGCTGCTGACCACGGAAAAGATGAAGCTGGTCCAGGAGCAGGCCGTCAACTACTTTGAGAATAATATCGACTCGATGAAAATCTGCTCCAAGGAGAAGGTGAAGCTCATGTTTGAGAATTTCCGCGTCCTGTGGAACTTCCTCTGGGAGTTGGAGCTCAACGTGAGTTTACGCAAGGCAGAGGAGGACATTCGGGAGGCGATGAGTAAGGCGCCGGCTTGGTCGAACGCTCTCAGTGTTAACAGAATGGATGGAGCTGATGAGGACGTGCAAGGGACCCCATCCATGGATTTGGTTGGTAAAAAGAGTGGCCGGAAGAAAAAGGATAAGTCGAGAAAGAAGCGGGAGGCGAGAAAGTCGGCGATGTTGATATCGCTCGACAAACCAGAAGAGGAGATGGGAAAGAATGGGAGTTTAGGAGATGCTGGTGCTGGGGAAGGGGCGGACAATAGCCAGCCAGCTTTGGCAGATGAGCAGGCCAAACCGGAAGATGAAGTTCGAGGCAGCCTCCCTGCTGCGGAACAACCACCTACTCCTAGTGCCGCCGCCGCCGAAGACGTGCCACCACCTACCACTCTCCCTGCCCTGGTCGAGGCTAAAGCCCCATCCGGAAATAAACAGAGTGGGGATACTGCCTCCAACCTGGAATCTCTTCATGGCCACCCACCATCTTCCAATTTGGAGACCACCCCATCCAAACTCCACCTCAATGGTCAACCACCCCACCCCAACGGGGACGAGCATGCGCACAACTTCGCTGAATTTATTCACGCCAACCACAACCTCCGCAGGAGCATTCCCCTCGAACAGAACCGGCAGAGCTCCTCGGAGCGCAAGTCAATGTCGGAGGAAGAGCGACTCGCTCAGGCCGCCAAGATGGAGCAACAGCTGTCCGAGAATTTCGAGGAAATGAAGAAAGTCGCGAGGCGTCAAGCGGCCCATTTGTTGCGGGCTGGGGTCAAAAAGCCCAAGTGGGTCACGTTGTTTTAATTACTTAGAAAAATGTAACACTTTCCATCTGTATCAACTATTGAGTCTGACGTAAATACAAATACATCTTCTTGGTTTAAATAATAAAAAACATTTTGACCGTTTTCAAGCGCCTCATCCATGCTCAAAAAGAGTTACGAAAGCACCAGGTTGTTGTTTTACGCACTATATTATAGAGCAGCGGCACTCATCCCCGTTTACAATATATATTATTGTCATTTTGGTTGACGTGAATTGTGGATGAGGAGGATGACACCATATGATGCATAATACCACCGATTGACACGCCTCTCTGACGACGACGTCCTCCTCACAGCTCAGTCATGGCAAATGTTGTCAAATGCTCTCCTTTTTGTCACATTGTGCTCACCCAAACGGCGAAAATATATCTGCTGTTCATCAAAATTGGAAAATCTTTGCGAGTCAGATGGGATGACGACTTTTCATGAATCTCTCTCTCACAACTCGAAAAAAAATAAATTCTTGGTTTTTCTTACCATTTTTAGAATAGACTTGATAAGTGTCATTGTATCCCATACAACACAGGTTTTTTTAGATAGGTATATTTGCGTCTCAGGTAGAGCATATGTGCTCGCTTTTTTTCAAAATGAAAAGCCCGATTCCACTTTATTTCTGATAAAAAAAAATTCAAATGGAATTTGAATCCCAGATGCTAAATAGATATCCAAAATAAAATAAAAAATTAATCCGACCATGTATTTTTCCCTCAATGGAGAAAACTTTAAAGTCATATAGCCACACAACAAGTCAACTGGCTTGTTTAACCACAAAAACGACAGAAGGTATCAGTCTGGTGCTGTTCACTCCGTGCGTACATCTGCCTCTGCCTCTCTGCTGCACTCCTTCAAGTTCCAGTCTGTGATTTTCTTTATGGACAGATGACGGCAGAAATTGACTCTTTTTTCTCCTTTAAATAACAATTAAGACAGGAAGCTAAGATTGGGACGGGGAATAATATATATAAAAAATGTGCATAGTGGTGGTGATGGTGGTGGCCACGGATTTGGACGGCTAGTAGTGTCCGTATGTCGTTGCAACTTTTATGCCGAGAGTTTAACAAATAAATGCTGATGCAACATCGATCACCACCGACTACAATTCTAGTAGTGTCCGTATGTCGTTGCAACTTTTATGCCGAGAGTTTAACAAATAAATGCTGATGCAACATCGATCACCACCGACCGACAACAATGTAATATTCATGGGTTTACAAAAATCCTTTGTGCAGTTGGATGCGATGTGAGGAAGGGATTATTTGAGATGGATGGAGAGAGCAAGGAATTTTTGTAATTAAATCCGGGTTTTGAAATACTTTTTCTCCAGGACATACTGCTAGTCGCGATCTGGATGAGCATGGCTTTTAATATCTTATTGAATTCAAAAGCAGACAAAATGCATCTCCTATCTATTCCGATAATACGACTAGCATACTCTGATTTTAATTGATATTGTCGCTGTGCTTATGCTTCTTTAGCAATAGTAGTTTTTGTTCACTTTTACAATCCAAATCTAAATCGTAGTTTACACTCGATCTATATCGCTATATCACATCTGGAGTTACAGGAAAATCAACATTTGTTTTTAAAATGAAGCAACGTCATCCCTGTCTGCCGGTGTTCGCCTTTCATACTTTTTCTCCAGGACATACTGCTAGTCGCGATCTGGATGAGCATGGCTTTTAATATCTTATTGAATTCAAAAGCAGACGAGAAAAGCATCCTATCTATTCCGATAATACGACTAGCATACTCTGATTTTAATTGATATTGTCGCTGTGCTTATGCTTCTTTAGCAATAGTAGTTTTGTTCACTTTTACAATCCAAATCTAAATTGTAGTTTACACTCGATCTATATCGCCATATCACATCTGGAGTTACAGGAAAATCAACATTTGTTTTTAAGATGAAGCAACGTCATCCCTGTCTGCCGGTGTTCGCCTTTCATATTTACCACACCACACCACCATCGCATCGTTTCACAATCAACTCTTTCCACCCTTTTTTAAGTTCAGTTCACCTTAATCGATTATGACATCAATTCGCACAGTTGTACACGTACACGTGTGAGTATACACACGTTTCTCCTGTCAGAGCTTCTCCAAAAATTTTCTCCAAAGTTCAAATCCCAGCGAGAAAAAAAATTGGCCAACAATTTTAGCCAACGACCTGCATTTAGTCGGAACGCCGATTGCGAAATGGGTTAGCGAGTCGAGCATCGTCTCAATCTTCAATCCCTTTCTCAGATATCATAAATCATTCACAGTTTCCCCAGCATCATCATGAATAAAACCACCTTTATCCTTTTATGAATCATCGTGTTTCTTTCCATATCGGATTATTCACGCCTAAAAAACCCTTCATCCTGATTATGATGACATGACTTCATCATCAGTTCACCATCACAGCATACCTGTCTTTTTGTGTACAGCAAGCAGGTTATCCCAGAGAGTCTTACGTTTCCCCTTGAATCCGGATTGCCAGACGGAGCAGGTGATTCTTGATGAATCACGTGTGAATGATTCCACACTTATCCTTCCATTCACGGCTGGACAAGAAAAATTAATATTGTAGTCCTTTTTCTCCTCTTACCATTCTCTCCTTTATTTGGCAACCTAAAAAATAGACATATTTCTTAAATAGACATTTCCCGCAGAGTCAGAGAGAGATAGAGAGAGTGTCAGCCTTGCAGATTAGTTTTGGTAGGCAAATGCATAATACACGTATCTTTTGACTTGATCACTCTTTTTTCCACTTTGGTAACTCCATCTCTACAACATGTGAACTCAACTCAGGGGTTTTGTAACAATACGCTACGCTCGGCCCGATTTGGTTACACATTTTCCATTCTATTTATGGTAAGTCACCAAACGGAGGAAAAAAGGGGGAAAACGCTGAGACAAAATGAATCTCCTCTTGTGACGACGACGCGACGCTCGATCCTCCTGCCTGCTCTGCTCCTGCTGTTGACTGCTATGGCATGTCTAAAAGTAGCAAAAAGCAATCAGAGCCCGACCAAATACAGCGACCTGGTGTATATAAGGAGAAGAGGAGTAAAGTAAAGAGAGTCGTAATAAAAATCGAGATTTGGAGTTGACGAAGAGAAATAGATGCGCGTGCTACAAATAGCACAGACAGACATGTCGTTCGTATGTCGTGTGTGTGCGTGCAGTTTGCATACCTAACGCATGCATCGGGATTTTCCAATCGGAAATATACTACCCAAGTTGGAAAAGGAAAAAAAAAAGAAAAACTATATTCCAGAAACTTTTGTTTCATTCTCTTTTTTTGGATTACGCTACGTGGGTTCTTCTTTTTTTGTGTTTGGGTATGATGTAAGCAAATTTGGATTTTATTAGATTGTCGAGAGTTTTACGACTGTGATGACAAATGGCAATTTTGCATTCCACGCTAAAAAGCGATTTAGTTAGACGGCAGCTGCATTCCCACATCACATCTGAGAGCGTGTACCCCACTCACACACAATAAGCAATTTAAGAAAGTCATAAGATATATCTGTGAGTCACAAGAAGATGCAAGAAAGTATATGATGACATGACCAGGACCAGACTAGTCAGCGACAAGGTTTTTTGTTACACTTGTCATCATCAGCATCAGAGAGCCCTCCTTAATCTGGGTTTATGAGGTGACTCCAGCAAGAGCAAAAGGAGCGTTTTAACGCAGCGATCAAAAATTTTTATTTCCACTTTTTCTGCAACTTGAGATGTAAACAAACGTGCAGAAATCGTGGTAACAAGGAGCCTCCACCGTTCTCACGCTTCCTGGAGAAAATGGAGCAATAAAGGGGGACCATTATCGTAAACAATGTGGGCTTTAAAGTACTTTTCCGTGTGATAATATGTGTTTGCATTTGAAGTTGTTGTAATTCATTCATATTATTTTATTTTGTTTGTTGTATATTTGTATATTGGGTTGTTACATAAAAGGTTTAGACGAGAAGTTACAGGTACACTTCGGGACCAGGAAGAGAACATGATAATGAATGAAAATGCTTACCTGGGATGCTAATTGCAAGGAATGCCGAAAACGATTTTGTGTATTTTGCGATTGCTGCCAATAATTTGGGAAGCGCTAATTTTAGCAGTAATACAATTTGTAATAGATAGGATTATACTTCAACGCCAATATAATATCGAACTGAATGAGAGATAACAACGTAATAACATAGATTACCTGATCCCATAAGTATGGAGTGTTGGCAAATGGTAACAACAAAAATGAAAGACGGTGTGCTTAGTATTATCAACTATGGAACAAGGTGATGGTTTCAAATAGTTATTTTGAAATTGTATAATTTTTAAATTATTTTTTTTTATAAAACGCTCTAAAATCGTTTAAAGTACTTATTTCCATTTTTTGAGCTATACGCGACGGAAATTTTGGAAAATCCCTAAAATAGTGGCCATCGGCACTTATTGTGCCTTGATCTACATTAAAAGGAATTTGTATAATTTTTAAATTGGTATGCTGCATAACATTCTATTTTCGTACATCCAATTTTATCGAATTGCACTTTTTAATACCGCAGACAGACTATATCATATATCATGGTAGAAACCGTTTGGAAACTCAATTCAGTTTTAGTTACATCTACCTCTTCCCTTGGAATCCATTCTTCAAAGGATAACTCCATTAAAATGCTGACCCCCCTTTACATTGAGTGCCTAAAACTTCAAACCCGCCTCTTTTCCTACATGTGCCCCTTTCCCTTCCAGTGGAACCCGAAATATACTGGTATTCACCACCTCACCTTCCATTCTGGAAATGGGTTCCGTGGCTTATCTCCGTATTTTGTTTGGCCCTCATGACTCTCGCCAACCTGTGCTGTATCTTAATGTACAGGCTCATCTCACCCCGGCAGGATTTCGACAGAGTGACCTTTATCATTATCTTGATGTGGTCCTTTGTCATGGTCGCCGTGTGCCTGGTCACACGAATCGCAATCATAAATGCAAACGAAATGGTGGCCGGTTATAACTGGCTACTGATCATGGAACGGGATCTTCTCAAAGGTACCCCACCCCCTCCCCATCACCCTATGTTTTAAATATACCAAGATTATTAAATATGTATCTTCCTTTCAGTTTGGAAATCACATGTCTCCGCCAAACCGGACTGGATCATATTCATCTGCTTTGCCACCTTGCCCGCCTTGTTCCCCTTTTTCGCTATGATCATCACCCTGGTTCTGAACTTGGACTCGGTGTATTACATCCTGGAAGCAGAGTTCCTTCCTGATCTGCGATATCGCACACTTGCCACCTCCACCTGCGCCGTGCTATTCCGGTTCCTCTGTCTCACACCCTGTTTGTTTGAAACTGCTCGCACATTATCCACATATATCACATTTTTCATTGTTGGGGTGGACAGTGCGTCCACAATTCTCCAGATTTTGAGCTTGGAACAGGTTTCGCCAAAGCATTTCAGGGTTGTTTACTCCCATTTCAACATCATATACAAACTGTTCGAGTCGTTTTTGTTCGAGGCGGGGTATTGGATGCTGGCATTGGCATTTTGGGGCACGGTGATTTGCATGTGGATCAACATCAAAGGGTTTGGCGTCGTTGCGCCAGGATTTATCTTCCTGACTGGGGCCTCCGCTGTAATTCTGATTTTCGGTCAGCTCGTGCTCCTTCCGTACATCGTAAATGCGTACGTACTGTACGCCGAGTTGGTCCAAGTGAATATTAAGCGAGCCCGGAGCATTTATTGCGTCCGGAAGACTAAGAATGCCAAAGCGGAAGTGCTGGAGGCTAAAGCGATCTCTCCATTGAAAATCAAATGTGGGCCGTTTCTCACCATTAAAAAGGGATTCTCGTCGGACTACCTTTTCCTCATTACAGTTCGCATTTGCGATGCTATTATTATGTTTGGGTTGAGTTGAGCCTAGAGATTGACGTATTTAAGTGACTCATACTAATTTCATTTTGTACCTCAAGCATGAATTATCTATAGGTTGTATTATGTTGAATAGGGTCTTTGTAACTTATGCGAATTTGCCAAAATGTATGATTAGAAAGATTTCTTTTGTCACGTTCAGTTGCATAAATACAGATGGACAAGTAGTTTTGGTACTTCCATCTCGACCGGATGTGGACACAAGTTTTGACCATTACGTGTTTTCTGCTCTTGTGTTTTAAGACTGGGGATGACAAATTGCAATTAGGCATGAATGGACATAAATATATCTCTTTGAGAGATGCAGATTGTGCAAAAACGTAGCTGCATTATTACCAGGCCTTAAAGCACGAAGCAGTCAATGCCAATGCGCAATGCCTGTGTACCTCACAATCAGCGATTCGTAGAGAGTCTTGCTTGTGATATCAGTGAGTCAGAGAAGCATGACCAACGGGAGCAAGTCTGCACTCTTTCTTGCTTTTGAGGTGGCTGATTTTAGCTGGGGTAAGTAAGTGGTGTAAAATCTCTCGCAACTTGAGATGGTAAGCGAAATGAGAACTCGTGGAAGCATCAAAGCTTCCCCGTTCTCACGCTTTACGCTGCGCTGGAGAATGCAGGCGATAAATAGTTATCGCAAGCACTGACCTTTCATAGGGGTTCCCCGTTAACATTTGGGAGTCTAGCTTGTAGGATGTCAGTATGGTAGCACCTGTGGACACCTATTACAATTTATATGGTACATTCAATCTCTGCACATATTTTATACTCATATTCCTTGATTCATTTCCCTTTCAAAACGCTCCAACACGAATCTATGTTTCTCGTAGTGTCCCGTGTAAATCGTAGAAATGTTTAAGCCACTCCATTTAGTGCTAATCCCAATCCTTTTACATGACTTGGATTTACTGCGTGGAAAAATCTTTTACGTGCATCCACTCTGTAAATATTAAACACAATTGCAATTTTAACGATTACATGTAGCCGTCTTCACCAGATTCGCTTTCTTCATTAATAAAAAATCTGAATTATTGAGTAACAAATAGCATGTTGAAATAAAACCGGGAACGTCAAATATTATTATTGCTGATTTCAATATGCGTGTTTAATTTTTACTAAAATCCAAATCCCAAATCGAGAAGAAAAATGCTGAAAATGGGATATATCTTAAATGGGACACTACCTCTGAAAACTAATCTTATATATAACTGTCAGTTGTTCTTAACATGCTTTATTTTCTTCTTTACATAAAGTGTGCGAAAACAAGTTACAAAGCATTCCATTAAGTTTTCCAATATTATGTTTTCTCCAAAATTACGCATGTTTTTTTATATTTTCTTTTAAAATTAAATTACTCTTATTCTTTCTACGAACATACTTTCAAACGCAAATCGCTTTCACCAGGAAAGATTCATGTTGCCCGAAATGACCAAGCAAGCATTGCAATTCCAACAACTGCAAAAGCAACAAAGGCCTTCGTTTACTTTTACGATCTCCCCATGCAATGAAGTCCCGACATCAAGAAGGTCGGGATCCTTCCGCCCAATGTGGATCTCTCATATCCCTCATATTTTTCAACTTTCTGTCACCTAGCCGGGATGACATTGTTTTCAACGTTTTCCGCGGTCATCCCCAGAAATTACTAATGCCGACTTCTTTCTCCAGCTAACTGCGTCCATTGGATTTTTCAGCTTCTTGTTTATGGGTCAGGTGTGTTTGCAGGACTTGAACAGGCTACTAACCACGTTTAAAACAGTATGTTATAACTGGCACGGGAGATGATTCTAGGTAAGCTTGCGAGTCTGAAAAATGTGAACATTTTGCCGAATTCCGCTACAGATACAGTCAGCAAGGAATCATTTAGCAGTTGGGAAAGGCTGCGATGTAGCGGGGGATTTTGGGGAATCGTCATACCCTCCTGGTTGTTCATCAAAGGATTCGACAAGCTTTCACCGTTGCTGTATATATCGCTATTTGTGCGGGGGTGGTGGCACTGATCTTGGGATAGCTTTATGTTTTCCCAAAGTACAACCGAATGTACCACGCTATTAATGATATACCGAAGGGAAATTGCTCGCACCGCGTATGTGCTTTCGAGGAAGAGGGATGACAAAGTGAAATGGCTGCAGGGGGAGGCATTTGTGTCCCCACAAAAATTAAATATGGGCTTAACCCGATCGAGAAAGATTTTGTGATGATACAAATCTACGAAATGACCTTGTGCACTACAGATGTCATCCTCATTTTGGATTTTTAGCGGGTGCATGA
>JAANSN010001740.1:0-30179 GCA_036850665.1 Dicranocentrus wangi | reverse complement strand
TATTATTATTATTGTTATAACAAACAACTGATGTTCTTTTTTACATATACTCAGCACCATAAAATCGTACTAACATCCTACAAATCTATTAGGCTGCTGTGTCGGAGAGAGAGAGAGAGAGAAAGCGAGTCAATGTACGGCTACACGACGTATCGTGCCACCCGTCATCCTTTTCTCGGGTTTTATGATGTCTTTTTATCAGTCCTCCTTCTCCTCCTCCTCGTCCTCCTCGTCGTCGTATACCAGGTTTTTCTAAGGTAAACCCCTTTTACCCAAAAATACCTCTTTTTATTGCGCTCTCTATTGTATTGTGTGTGTGGAATGGATGTACATAACGTGATTTTGTGGTTTTATGCGTTTTGCTTTTTTCCAAGTATTTTCCCGTCTTTTCGTTCCAACCAACACGTTTCATGCATGCATGAGAAAAAAAATGTGATGGTGGCGGTAATGATAGGATTCGTTTTTTATTCCTTTCACGTCCCCTCTGAACACATGAGGACTATAACTAACTAGAAGTAGAAGCAGGGAAAAAAGTTGAAGATTTTCAACTTTTTTTCCGCAATTCGCACACACTCACACACACACATTGACACAGAATTTGGAGGAAAAAACAGAGGAAATGGACTTGCGAATATGTAGAGAGAGGGAAAAAACCGGGGGGAGAGTGGAGCGAAATACTATTTCTGGAGGAGGAGGCATTGTGAATATGCATCGAATCGAGGAATAACTAGAAGTATATTCCGTTATAACGCTGCCTGTTATGGTTTCGTACTATATTATGGAGTATATGTTGATGATGGAGTAGTTTGAACTGCGGTTATATATGTCCAGAGTTAATACTGTATAAACGAATAAACGAGTTGTCTGCTACCTTGAAGCATAGTGCGAAAATTATATATTGCGTGGTACTTACATGTGCGGAACTTGGAACGGTAGACAGGTGGGTTTTTTAGGTACCAATCCAATACGGATGTGTATTTCCTGCAAAAAAAATCAGAAAGCGGAAAAACAACATGAAAACTGCGTTCTCCTTTTTGCCCATCATAACCTGCATAATGTATGAAACTTTTATGTTTATCGCTGGGGAAAAAAGGAAAGCATAAGAAAAGAGCTGGGCTGGCTTGGATTTTAAGCTCGTAGTTTTTTTGTCTCGAGGTATACACTCATGACGGTGCGGTGTGGTGAGTATTGAACGTATAACGTGCACAGTTTAGTAGAGATAACACAAAAGACAAATCCGTTTTCTCTCAAATAATATCAATTACCGTTTAAAAAACGGTAATGACCCCACAAGAAACACGACAAAGAGAAAAGCCACTCAGGAGTTAATGGAGCTTTACCGGGTTTACACGAATCACTGATTTTTTCGCCAGAATGAGCAAAAAAGTAAATGTGAGAGGTGGTGGGGTGGTTTGTACAATTCTTATTGAGTGCACCCAAGATAAGATTTCGTTCGTAAGACGGGTTTTTTTTCTCCAGAAAAAGAATTTATGCATATATGGGATATAATATTTCATTTGATTTTCTCACTCATTGTGATACTCCACGTAAAAATAATACGTAGGAGGTATAGGAAGGACCTGGTCTGTGAGCTAAAACGTTTTTTATACATTTTTTTCGTACTCCTTTATTCCCTTCCAGTACTCGAACAGAATGGGAGAAACCTTGTCGAAAAAAATGTTCATATAATGGATACAAAGTGTAAGTACATCTGGTTGTCGTTATATTCATCTCATTCAGAGAATATTATGCGAAACAAAATGGCCTACATTGTGCTACTCCCCTGCTCCTCTTGCTCCGACTCTATTTTTTCTGCTGGAAATATAAAAATAAAAGTGTGGTTCTCGAGCACGAGTAGATTGATAGGTCTTCCTCTGCTCTGGAGAAGAAACACTTGGAGTGAGAAGAAAATCCTTTTCTTTTATTTCACTCTCTTGTGGCGAAGCAGTTGAATAGACTAAGGTATTAGGCTAAGGCGACGAAATGGAGTAACGAAGTGGTATTGCGATAGCCGAAAAGATATATACGTACCATATATATTTCCGTGAAATCCTATACACGAAAACCAACCAACGCATAGGTTCCCCACGAACATAACCCGTTTTTCCTCTTTTGCCCATACCGATAAAAATAGTGAACCCGAGTTGGAACAAAAAGAAGAAGAAAAAAGAAACGGAAATGTTGCATATATATAACAGAATATAGCGTATACCGTATATATCCTGATGCAAGGAAACCAAAACTGACAAGGAAAGTGAATGAAGTGGAATGGCATGGAGTGTTATATAATGGTTAAATGGCTTGACTTTTTTTTCTTTTTCTTCAATCTGTATTACAATATATAGACTTGATTTTTCACTCTCATTCCCTTCTTCTTCTTCTTCTTCTTCCGCAAAGGTTATAAAGAACATTGTGATTTTCCCAATTTGCAATTTCCCAAAAAAAACAGCAGATATCCTTTTTTTGGTTATTTTTAGCAGATGTGTAAAACGGTGAGTGTGCCTCCTTGAGCTAAAAGTTACATGACATGATAGTAGACTTAAACACGGAAAATTCTACTCTTGTGAACGTAATCCTTTTTTTGTCTTGCTCTTTTTTAGGCCCACTTTGGTCATGCATGTAGACGATCATGCTATTGGAAATCTCTTATCGGATTAGCCCTTTCCTACTTCCTTTTGCACTTGCAATAAAGAAACGAACAACTTGTACTTTAAATCACGGAACCTATCATTCACTCCATATTCCTGTTCAAGTGCCACCACTACGGTCAGGAGGGAGATGGTATTTAGCGAACCACTTTTTTTATTTTGTTTCCTAGAAAAAAAGCTCTTGCATGCATTCCAACTAATATTGTGTTTCAACTCTGACGAAAAAAGGAAGTCTCTTATTCAAAATCCACCAAAGTCACTTTACTTTTTTAGCCTCCAAGTACTTATCCCGTCCATTTTCTGGACAAGTGTGTGATGCCTCCAGTCAAAAAGCGAAGGGAAGGAGGAGGGGAGGAGAAAAAAATCCAATCATGAGCTTAGCAAAACTGACCAAATCTTTTTTGAAAGAAAAAAAAGGAAAAAAATTCAACTAAATTCCTTCCACTCACTTTTCCACCAGAGAAACTTCGCAAGTGTGAGTTTGTGTCGACATGCGGTGAAGCGGGGATGTCGATGGACTATGCACTACTGTGTCCAATACGCCAGATGTTTTCCTTGTACTGGGTCCTCCAAAAGTATTATATTATTGAGTATGTAAGGTCACAAAAAAGAAAAGAGACAAGTTTCCACCGAAAAAGGAGAAATCGAATCAAAAAGTGGAGAAAAGGGATAAAAGTAGCCACACAGCCACCTACTACTATGCTGGTTTTTTTACTCACTTGCATGCATCGCTGGTTATCTTTCTCGGAGTGAAAAAAGTACAATTGTTATTTCAAGAAAAAAAAAGGAAAAGAAGATTTCCTTGGACTTTTATGCTCCCCGTTCTCACAGTTCCGGAGAGAAAATATAATGGGAGCGACTGACCAAAAAAGTGGGTTGGTTATTGGACTCTCTCTCTGTGTCGATGGTCCGGAGAAGCTATACTCTGAGCCACAGGCAAGAAGTCTTGCAGTGACATGACTTAGTTATTTAGGTAACTAGCTTGAAAAGTCGTTTCCCTCAAGTTTGACTGAATGACAGACATCCTTTCTTCTTCTCCCTTTGCTTCTGCCTTAAACAACTCAACTTTGTTTTTTCGCCAATGAAATACTAGTGAAATGTGAGTGGTGCAGAACGGTCGTGGCCCTTTTTTTCTTTTTCATTCAAAGAAACATGGTTAAAAGGGCTCTACACAGCCACCTAGTATTCCACACCGTTATAGATATGTCGTCGGTTTTTCCACGTAACCGTATTGTTTGATAGTCAGTGTGAATAAAAGTTTTTTCCTCCTTGTGCTTTGGTGTTGAGCACAAGGCACTTTTCACTTGTGTGGTTTTTGTTTGATTTTCCTGAGCTGTTATTATTCTTGTTGTTTTCCCAGAGCGAGTGCGAACCCACACGGACAAAGAGAAACAAGCCAGACAAAACAAAACGATGTTTTCCTCATCACTTTTCTTTCGTAAATCAACCGAGTGCAGAATCCCCTACCAACACCAACCTATTACTCATAAAGAAGAGCTAAACTCGTCGACGTGTAGTAGACGGACGCTTCTTAAGAATCCTTTTTGGTGTTTTGGTGGCTACGAGGTGGCTACCCGTCTTATACAGCGACTTAAGTGAGGTGTAAGCGTGTACGTGTTCATAATATTGAGCCAGGTCTGGAAAACGAAGTATGCCAACCCTGTCTAAAATTATATTGTTTTCTTCAATTTTATCCCTTTCAAATGCAACAGCTAAATAAAATAATAGTCCGAAAATCACACTTGTTAAAATTTTTAACCTATCCTTCAAGAAAATATGGAGTAGTTGGCGGTATGAATAAATTGTTTGTTGAATACCTCTATCACGTCAAGGTTTCGTTACGACTCTCTAACTGTACTTAACTGACATTCCTTATTCATCGAGGTTATACTACTTGTATGTCGTGAGGCTAATATAGGTAATCTAGTTACTTCAAAAGCGCTTAAGCAATTTTGCCCCGATTAAATACTTTATACTATAGCTACCCCAATCTTTCCTGCGTTTCTCGCAGGATACCTCATTTTCAACTGGGGTAGTCGCCAGTCCCAACCCGCACAATTGACTTGTTTTCTCTCATCCCGTCAGCATAGTCAGCACGACACTTGTCGTCAACCATTTACCATTATACCATCGTTAAATATAAAAAAGGCTATTCTCACTCTCAATGGGTTAGTGATAGTCAATGAATTTTTCAATTTCAAGGCTAGCCCCCGAGGCTCTTCATTCTCCAAATGACCGTTTTTTTTCTTCATTTTTATGGCACCATATATCTATTAGCTCGAAAACGAGATGGACTACTAAACAAAGCACACAAAAAATACCATACTACCACTTACCCCTTTTCTTCCAATATATTTATCCCCGGAATGAGCTGAACCTCAATGGAAAGCTTCTTTTATAGTGTTGTATACAAAGTTTATATGTGCGAGGACTTTGCTTTCATTAAAATTAAACGAATGTACGGTTCACTTGACGCTTAGAAGCTTAGCGACTTTTGGGCCGCCCTTCCTTTTCCTCGCTTTCACTGAAAAATTTACAAAAGGGGGTTTCGGACCAAGCGTGCAATGTTTACTTTACGCTGAACAACAACACGACATCAAGTCCTACTAAAAACCCGTAACACTTTTATATATCCACTATATATTTTGTCCCAGAAAGAATGTTTTAGTCTAGTGATTTTTTTCTTCTTAAAAAGTTTTTTTTTTCTCTCGTCTGCTTTCAATTTATACTTTCTCTCATGCCTCCAAAGTTTGTTTTTCCCTTGTACAATTTCCGACCGCCTCGTTCTTGGAATTCAGAGGCAGCACACACGATGAGATACACGGAAAATCACTGTAAACGAGTAACTAAGTGAGTAAAAAGTGAGTCAATGTAACCCTAACTGGGAATGGAGCAAGTAAGTTAATAACAATTTACTTTTATTATCCCTCCAATGTTTCTTTCTCTTTTTTTAAAAACTCCAAGGAAGGAAGTGACTTTGTTGAAGAACAAGGAAGAAAAAATTCCGAGGATTGTGGGTCACCTCTTGGAGAGTAGTAGGAAAAAGTAAAAGAGGCTACTCGAGGAATCTCTTATGAGGTGAAATAGTTTTGATGGAATTTGCTCGCAGAAAATGTAACGTACGAGGAGCCTATGAAAGTTTGTGGGATCGGGATAGAGCCTTTCTCCCTCCAGATGCAGTTCCGAGGAGGTACTCACCTCCAAAAGAATTTATTCACGTTTTATATGATCCTGTCATCGACTTTTAGTCCACTTTCACCCACTTTCTCGTCTCTTTGGTCAGTGGTCACTCTCACATGGTGCTAGTGCACCAAAAACTGCAAAAAACTTGTAGTACACCACCCTAGTTTTTTTTATAGTGATATCCACATGAAAGGGCGACACGGCATATTTTCTTCTCATTCAAAAAGGGGTATTATTTCCCCCCGTAAACCTTCCAAAGTTGCCCACCACAGCAAAAGAAAACCACACTGGAGGAGTGAGTGCATACAACGAGCAGCAGCTCACGAACGAAACATAAAATAGGAATTTAGTCCCTTTTTGTACCCTATCGTATGTTACCCTATCAAAAAAGTCACAGCGGGGCTCCTTTTCTTTCAAAACTCCAATTCCGGAAGGACTTTGGAGGAAAAAAAACGGTGGAGTGAAAGTGAAGTTTTTTTTCTTCTTCTTCTGCCGAATGGCTGACTCCTGTTTTTCTTTTTTCAAGAAAAAACTCCAATATTAGACTTTCCGCTCTTTTTCTATTCTTCGTATTGTTGAAACCGATCTGATCTACTTTCCGACGCGCGATGCGATATTGTGAATTACACAAAGAGCCTTTTTAGGACACACAATATTAGCGAGAAAAAAAATGTGTATTAGGAGTTTGTTCAGGGACTCATCCCCAAAAGAATTTTTACAACTGTTTAACCTTTTTTATTATCTGCGACCAGTCCTGGAAAAAAAAAATGTTTTTCACACTTTGAGTCTTGTCTACAGGATATTGCACTCTTGTTCAACAATCCCGCTATACATACCACTTCCACTTTCCAAAAGTATTTTGTGCACGGGAACAACCTCAAATTGAAAACTGCACGGGAATGAGATGCATCTTAAAAGCTAGTAAATAACAGTCAAGAAGCAAGTTTGGTTCGGTATATGCATTAGCTGATATTACATCCCCGGCTCACATTACACCGCACTCCGTTTTCCTCCGCACAACAACTCTATAACATTAATCATGTCGCGGAGGCGGTGGCTATATGCACTTTACAAAGTTTTTACCCATACGTTTGGGGCGATCCAGAAAATCCCACTTTTAATAACAATTTTCTCTGAAAAAAAACACCCATACAGTAAAGTTTATGCTTTCACATGCAGATAAATTGCAGCCTGAAATCCCAGTTTTGTATTTTTTTTTACCTAATTCACACTTTCTCCCTGAGTTTCCAGAGGAGAAAAAAATATGTATGTTCCAACTAAAGCGTTCTCTCGCTTTAGCTAAATGTTGTCGTAAATATTGGTTCCCGAGTTGAAAATCCTGGAAACACTCTGTGTTCTCCTTTGCTCACTTTTTCATCCTCACTTTCCCCGCTCACAATTTGCATTAAATTACAAAGATGTGAACGCACTGGTTGCTTGTCTCCAGCGTTTGGCCCGGGTAAAAACCCCACGAAAAAAAATGTTGTTTTGTGAATTACACAAGTCAAAGTCGGTGTATGTGTGTCTGTCTGTACACGACTGGATAACGTCCCGCTGTTTTGCTCTCCCGAGTCTCTGTTGGACTGTGCTGGAGAAGGCTGATTTCCGGGGAATATGTATGGAAAAGAAAAAGTGGTGTGGAAAAGCGGAGCGGCACAAGCAAGCTACGAAAAAAGTACGTGGTGGTAGCAAGTCTACGTTACGTTATAAATCTACATGAATAGGATACATGCTGGAGGAATATATCGGTTGGTTGTGTGTCCCACTCCCTTTCGTTTCGTTCTTCCCAAGGAAAGCAGCTCAGCCTTTTCATGGTTATCCGTATTAAGACTTGGAGTCTAATCGCAAGAGGAGTAGTCAACCGAAATTTTCTTGGTGTATGGAAAAGTTATGGGGCATAGTAAAAACATGGAGTAACTCTTGCTACTTCATAGAGAGAGAGAGAGAGAACCAGACCAAGGAACATAATTGTGAGCGGAGATAATGGATTGTGTTCTGTTTGATGCTCCTCCAGATTCTTTTGCATTTAAAAACATTTTGAAACGATGCGATATATACTATTCAGAAGAGAGGATCCCAGTTTTTTTTTTGGCGACATGGAGTATATTGATCCCAGTTCCAGATTGGAATATATAGAAGCACATAGCGACGCAGGCATGAAAATAGTTGTTTTTTTTATTATTTAATAGAAATCGATACTTTTTGGACATGTTTTTGTTATTTCTCATTTTCTCCAAAATATTATTTCTTGAAATGGAATAAATATATCTGCCTGTTTCTGGTTTTATAATAAATTGCTGGGAAAAGACTTTTGTAACATAATATACCGTTTTGGGTGGAGTAGAGTTTCTCATTATTTCTCTGTTTGGTTTGAGGTGATATTGAACCCGGGGAAACTATACAGAAAATGGCTTCATTGGCGGAGAAATCGAAGCCAAGGACAAAGAAGGCTAGAAAACAGCAGCAAAAGGTTCGGGTGAAACTACCAGGAATTGAGAGCTATGAGAAAGAACTGGAGTTCACGTACGTTCAATCAACTATACACTGTAATTTTAGAAGCCCCATTTTAGTTCAAATGCGATGGCATTACTAAAGACGTATGTATAATGGATATGGTTTTTGTTCCCCCCCACTACTACCTGACTATATATGTTGACTGTCATCATGATGACCTTGTAGGGCTGAAGGGCCAGGTGAGTGGGAGTCTACTTCAATTTCAAGGAAACTTTCAATTTGCTTGTCTCAAGTATAGTACGACCATGAACTAACTACATTTTTGCGTTACGTTACGACAGGTCGGGTTGTCGTACGTCTGGAAAGGTTGATGGGCTCGGATCGAATTAGGATAACAGATCCAAAGTATTTAGCGACATTGGTGGATCGTTTGGAAGCTGAAGAGGCTCAAGCATGGGTGTCCCGCAGTCGACTGAGGAAAAAGGCAGAAAAGAATCGCTCCCGACAGTTGGCCATTGAGGGGCTAATGGAGCCTGCGTCAGATATGCAGGATTTGTATAATCATCCTGTTTTTAGGTAAGTTAAAGCAATTTAAATTCCCTTAAAAAACGAAGTAGTTTAAAGTTTTAATTAAAGGAGATATTAATGTAAACATTTCTTCAAAAGGGTGAACCGAGTGTTGAACCGTTTATCCGTTTTTGATCAAAATATGTCGCATGCGGCAGGGACAGTGTCGAAACCTCCGCCAATCCATCCTGTGGAACCGTTTACGGCAGAAGATGACTCCGGAAGTGTATTCAAGACTTATCCCGGGCATTCTATTTTTGTTTCAGGTTGCTATTTTTTAAATGTAAATTGTGATAAAATTGTAAAGTGAATTTATGATATCGAAGTATAATTATTATATATTTTCAGGAGATCAATTACCTCTTGAAGGCGAAGAGGACTTACCGGAACAACCTGAACCTGTCGTTGCCCGTGAGTCCATGTCCGCGTCGGTTGGGAAGCAGTCTGGAGGATCAAAAGGCTCAAAATTTAAAAGTCCAAGCGCAAAGTCCCCAACGGCTAAGGAAGACGACGAGGAGGAGGACGAAGAAGAAGAGGAGGAGGAGGAAGAAGAAGAGGAAGAGCAAGAGGAGAAGGAGGATGAAGGCGAAGAAAGCCTTTCAGGCCCTCGAACTTCCCTTCAAACGTTACAGCGAAGATATGGGATTTGATCCAGAAGAAAACTTGGTCCGCGACTGGCAAGCTTACAGATCCCAGCTGGTGGAAATGGTGTATGAAGAGAATGGGGTAATGTAATGTAATGTATTTATTTTCAAGATTGTAATTACTAATTACATTATTTTAAAGGGAATTACTTTTATAAAATGCTCGGCATCTTTGATTTTGCAGGGAAATCTTCGTGAAATGTATCACCTCGCTGACGAGGTCGTAGGCGTATACGCCAGACAACAAGAAACAGCTGACGATTTTGTCTGACAAGCGTGACAAGGAAATGGAGGAGGAGGAAGTGTCGAAAGTGGCGTCAGTTAAATCAAAACCGCCACCGCCTGATGATGGTGGCGTAGAGGAAGACGAAGACGAGGATGAGGAGGAAGGGGACGAGGAAGAGGAGGAAACTGACAAGGCCGCACCTGAGCTCGAACCGATTGCTGAAGCTGAAGAGGATGATGATGAGGAGGAAGCAGCAGCAGCACCTGAGCAGGAGGAGTGAAAACCTATAAAAACCAATAAAATTTTATTTTTATCCTCCATTCCCGTAATAAAGTCTTATCATACGAGCGAGATGCATCATCATAAAATCGTACATTACAACAACCATATACCCAGTGCGACTTACTCCTTTTGCAAATTAGGAAGGCACTATAAAAAGGTCGAATATTATTATGACTTTCTGCAAAATCCCATTTGCACACTTGTTATTATTCAAAACGATATCGTCCGAGTTGGAATTGTCCATTCCGTTTTCCCCCTCCTTCTCATCCCCTTTATTTTTTCTCCCTTTCCAGAAGCTCAAGTCCGTGAGCCTAATCTCAGTCAGAAATCATGAAAAATAGACCCCTTCTCCGAACTCATCCTTTAATATTCCCTGCTCCGTAATGGCTTCCCAGCTGAACTACAGGCGGAGAAAAGCCGAAAGGGAAAGGATTTTTTTTTTTTTTTTTTTTTTACATTTTTGTGACTTTCGGGTTTCGCCATATGCCCCTGCCCGCACATACATACGCTACGCACTTTTACATGTTTATGCATGTGGTACATTACCCTCACGCATGATAATGATGATCACATCTAGTGTCTCCTCGTGTCCGCAACAACTTTCCTCAAAATCTCTCGCTCTTGGCAATGGCAAGAGGCAAAAAGAAAGAACGACTTGGTGAGCTACACAACATCATATTTTTTCCGCCCCACTCCTCCATAAAGTGTATCCCTTCTGTTCTGTGGGTAGCCTGTTTAACGGAGAAAATCCAAGAAAATCCCTAACCAGCCCTTGCATCACGGTTAGAATAAGAAGGAGTAAGATCAAGTTAGACAAGAAGCCATAAGGAAAAGGTTCTCTTGACAAGGGAATATGTATTTTGTTCTTTTTTTTAAACCAAAAAAAGTAAAAAGGGAAACTGGACTATGGTAGATTGCTACACACACACACATACACATAATATCGCTTGTGGCAGAACCGCAAACGAAGTAAACAAGCTTCAGTTCAGCTTCCATCCGACCACCGCACCAAAGTCTCCGGACAGGAGACAAGGACGATGTTATTATCCCACCTAAAAGATGCATGACAATGGCCATGGCAGTGACAACATTGTAGTATTCACATATACGACAAAACATGGTGTTTTACGGGAAACTCGCCAGTAGCCACTATCTCGCTAAGCATCATCAACAGGACATGTTTATACCAGTTTTTTTTTTGAGAAAACCGAAAATATATGGTGGCGGTCCAGACTAAAGTTCGTTCACTTCACGACTTGAAATGCTGCGTTTATTTCAGGGAAAAAAGTCAAGAGCACAATAACAACAAAACCACACACACGCGTGTGTATATATGTACACACTACACATTACACAACCACATTTTTAGGACTTACGTTACGTTATGCATAATATGGTTATACGCTACATTGTACATAAGCTGATATTGATGCGTCCTCCTCTTCCCTCATTTCCTTGTTTAGTGCTGAACCACTCAAATATTTTATGTATGTATATTTTTGTATCTTCTCTTGGGGAAAACGCACTCAACCAAGGTTATTTTGAGCGTAATAGGAAAAATGCACCCTTACCTTCTCCACGGCATTTCTTATTTTCTCCCAACTCTCTCTCTCTCTCTCTTCCTCTCTCTTCTTCTTCTTGTCCATTTCGAGTTCATTGAGAATTCAAGGATACCGTCTGGGAGCTTTGGGGTACGTCATGTGTGTGCGTGTCTGCGTGTGTGGGTGCTTTACTTAAAAAATAAATCCGTGGAACTCCTCCTGCATGAAGGTTTCCTTATTTTCTCCCCTCCCGTGTCTTATCCGTAATCTTGGGGAGCCGGGGAGAGTAGCACCAGCTATAACCATAGATTTTCATAATATTTAAGTAGAAAAAGAAAAATATATCTTGTGTAACTCTCCATTTTGTTGACCTTTAGTTTCATCAGTCATTCTGTAACGATTTATTTTCAGGGAACGGGAACACACCGCCCGCACAGCTACAAGCACACATACGAGCTCGTGTAGGTTTTTCCAAAAAAAGTTTCATTTTGGAAGAGTAAAACTCAAAAAAGCTGCTCACTGCCTCAACCCGATGAGTGTGTGAAGTTAGGATTGGTGGTCGTGGCTAGCTTTTACTTTTACAAATATTTTGGATAAAATGGTTTCCTCCAAGAAAGACATGACATGTGACAGGGTCATTAATTCGTTTTTTTACCCAACCTTTTAGTATGTTGGACTTGGAAAGAGTACATCTTTCCTTCATTTTCTCCGGGTTCAATATCACCCAATGTATTTACTCTTGGCCAAAAAAAAACTCTTGATAGTGTTACTCAGTGAAAAATTCCCATGTTATTCGCTGCGCTTGTGGCTAATGTCAATAAAGAGCTGGGATCGTAAGACAAGTGAAAGTTGCGCTGCAATGAAATGCAATAAGAACTTTCTTTCATTTCCCATCTGCAACATTACTTTCCCAGAAAAGGGAAAAAATTGAGTAAATCTTTCTTACGCAACCAGACCAGAAGTAGTAGCCTTTCCCTTTTTTGTGGAAAACGAGTAGCCAGCTAGATGGATAAACAGACGGTTAGTAGGCAGCCAACTGACAGATGGACATGAGTATACATTGAGTACATACATATGTTTCCCATTGGTTCCACACGTTGACTTTGAAAAGGCTGACGGGATGATGATATACCACTTTCTGACTGACTCTCTCAATGTAATACTCGCAGGGAGAAAGTGTATCCTGACAGTGGGTACAAAAGCAAATCAAATGAAATCCTGGAGGTCCACCGAGAAAAAAATGATTTGTTGAGAAGTTGGAGTGGGTGCGGGGATGTGTGAACATTTGAAAAATTCAAGGAAACAGACATTACGCATTTCAGAAACCTCAACATGACTTCTGTTGATACATTAGAAAAAAACCCCGTCGTGTAGAGTCAAAATCAAAATGGTAAACTTTTTTCCCTTTTAGTTCAGCCCTTTTGAATCATGTATCATCATTAGCCTTGCGTGCTAAAACTCTAGGTTTTAGTTTAGCCGTGTCCGTCTGTCTGTTGGAACACAAAAAGGTCCTAAAATAGTTGTACACTTTCTATGCATTTCCCTCCTGCCATATTTTGCTTTTCACGACGATTTTGTGCATCGATACACATAAATCTATTACCTGAAATTACATCCCATTAGTTCCAGTGTATGTAAATATTACTTGTTGTGTGGCGCGGACATGATTGTGGGTTGGGTTCATTTCTAATCAGTACGGATACAGGTAACATAAAAGCAAATATTGAATTAAATCACATACAAAAAGTAAACTATTTTTATTGATTCATTCGACTACTCTCATTATCTGTCAAAGTCAAACAAAAGTTATTGACATCGAGATATTTTTGTGCTTCCTCAGTTCTTTTCCACATGCAGCAAGCTTACACATCGCGCTTGACGGTATTTATTACATTTGGGTTTTCTTGCTCTTCACACACACTTAGGGATCGTCTTTTGAGACTCAAAAAAACTTGATTCTCCGCACCACGCACCCATATCGTCCATTCAATAATAATGGTACTTGAGAAGGAAATCCAATAAGCCAATCCAATCTATATTTATGTGCTACACACCATCGTATATAGTGCCAGACTTAAAACCCAAGATGAAGTGCTTTTTCCTCGTTATATATAACACAATAACCATGTAGGGATATGGATGAATGGTCAGGCCAAAGCCAATATTGTGTCTGAATACAATCCAGGGAATCCTCCATTTTCTCTACATTTATTGCTTGTAGCCACTTGCCCTCCCGTTACAATTCATATACATGGTGGCTTTTGATCATGAATTGCGTTTAGTTGACTTCTACTGACTGAATATAGCTATTTTTAACATCCAAGAAAATAAAAAAAAACTTTCCCTGTGTGTAAGTGCGTTTGTGTCTGCGGGGATGCAATAATGGGATGCAGTTTCATATATGATATTAAACTTTCGAGTTCACTTTTCTTTACAAGAAGAGATGAGGAGGACCACCTTTTCACCGAAAAATGAATGGGATTATAGTGAAAATGGTGATTTTGGCCGACGTGGAATGCAAACTAGAAAAATTCGAGTTGAATGTGCAGTAGGAGCAGCAGCAGCAGTGGGCGGGCGGATACAGGAATTGCATTCCACGGACTTCCCGCTTGGGTGGATACATGGAAGTCGATAAAGTTATATCTATTTTTTATAATATTTTCAGAGTACAGATGAGTGGTTTGGCAGTTGGCAACCTTTTTTCGTAAGTGTCGGTCTATATGGTCCATTGGTTTTGGGGCTAGTGTTCCGTTTCCTCTTGAGGATGAAAGGGAGAGATGAAAAGTACGTGTGAATGGAGAAAGATGAACTTTTATTCGATTTATCATGATCATTTTATACTATTCAATATGGTTTTTATATAGAGGAGGAGGAGGAGGGATGTTGATCGTATACAATAAGTTATTGCTTTTTGCTTCCGTTTATGGCCATTATTTTCCCTTCTATGGGATATACTCTGAGAACAGAAGTAGTCAGGGATGAACTTCTTTCTATGCATACATAATCAAAAGAACCATTCAAATAATGCCAGTGTAGCAATCACACCGTCGTCATCATATAAATATCTGGGGAAAGTCCACAGGATTTGGGCATCATACACAGGGACCGATGCGTCCTTTGTGGGCAAACCCTGACTTGGCCTGACTGCGACTGGAATGAGTTGGGGGAAGGGTAAAATGTCAAGTTATAAGGGCAGAGTAAATTTCGTCGAATTAGTAATGTTAGACTGCCTCGGAGGGCGAGGACCGTGAGGGGTGTCAATTGGATCACATTGACAGAGATATATACTGTGCTCGGTTCCATGCTCGCTAGACCGTCGACGATCACGAGTTTGCTAAATTTTTAATTATATTGGTTGTATTCACACAGACTACATAAATTCCTTACAAACTAGCTAATTGTGACTAACTAATATCCTGCGTAAACTAGTGTGTATATGCAAAAATGTAATTATATTATGTATCTTGTAATTATGGGATTGGCTCAAAAAACGTGGTCAAATTGGACGCCAACTTATTTCTCGTAGTTTTTAACCTACTTTATCTGATTACAGATATAAGGTTGCAATTATTCTTCATAATAAAAATGTGCCTTGGCCTTAATAATAATATGCATCCGTTAGTCAGAATCAGGTATTTTATGTGGAGTATGTCCAAGGGTCCAATACCCCCAAAAATGATTTCTTTAATGTTGTAGGTTGTAGTCATGATCCGAAACGGTTTTGAATTCGGGCTAATAAAAACCCAAATCATACGATGACTAGAAAATAGTACATTCAGTGACCTTATAACGAAGTGTGAGTCTGACGATGAGTGCAAGTAAAGTTCAATTGATTTTCCAGCTAAACAAATAAAACGTTTAACAATCTGTCAATAATATGCCGATGCTACATGTGAATATATATGTACTTCTTAAATCTATGTACATGTACTACCACCTGCAGTAGTAGGGAACGGAAAATATCATTATTAAATCTGTCCACTTTGGCTTTAAAGGCGAAAAGTTGAGGCATGCTTTCACTTTTTACAGAAGATATAATTAAAGTACCTATACATTACCACAAAAAAGTCAGACAATACTCGTATCGTTATCTGACCTCTTTAGAGTTAGTTGATTTTTATGGTGTTATAGACGGGAGAACAGCTATTTTAAGTTGAATCTAACTAGCACTTGAATAAACTCAACTCAATTGGTATGCCAAAAAGATTTTCTTAAATAATAGGAGGAAGTAATCTCGATATCGATTAAATAATATCAATGTTGTATTATATAATACGATGAAGGCACAATGGAGATTATGGGAACTTGTACATGTGTGTAAGCTCTTCGGAAATCGGAATCCCGATACGACATACAGGTAAAAAACGGTCACACTTCAACTTCTAACGGCACTATCGAGTACTACTTTCCATAGAGCTTTCCTGCGATTCCAGCTGGTTTCTCTCCAGACGTCTTTGTTCATATTTCCTCAGCCCCATTGAATTATGCTGTGATAGAGGACGCTTGCGGTACGGCACATGCACGTTGCCCACTACTGTTGGGAGCTCAGGGAAAAGGCCATCACTAGATACAAATTAAGAGCATTCGAAATAATATGCTATTCAAGGGATACACACAAATGAAATTATTTTATACGTCTATCTAAATAATGTTTTAAAACGCTCTTGGACTAAACGCAAATTTTTAAAATATTAATTGCTTTTATTATAAACTTTTGGAAGGGGTTAATATCATGTGTTGTCAATTATAATTGATTTTACAGTACTATGTTTTACAGTACACTTACGATTAGTTTTCAAATTTTTAAAATATTAATTGCTTTTATTATAAACTTTTGGAAGGGGTTAATATCATGTGTTGTCAATTATAATATTGATTTTACAGTACTATGTTTTACAGTACACTTACGATTAGTTGAATAAGTGTGTTTGTATTTTGCGCAGCCAAATAATATCAGCAGTATAATTAGTCTTTCGGTGAGGTACGTAAATACAGACGTAGTCGACAGTTTCTTTTAAGTCAGGGTTCCGGTTAAATTAAAACATCGAAACAATAACTCAATAACCCCTGACTTTTAATTTCCATTTTTATAATTTAATAATAATAAAAACGTGACGTTGCAAATTTCAAAAGATACGTCAGTCAAGTCAAGACTATAAAAACGTTATTACAGGATTCTACACGTTGTTGAAGGCACCGCCTGACAATTTGCGACAACCGTATCCACTTCCTGAGGCTGACTCTGCCTGCTGGAAAGCTTGGAACTGAGGAATTCCGCGTCATGGATTTGATGAAGTTTTTGGGACTCAGTGTCTTCTAAAATGGCATTAGCCGCGGCGCTCTCCAGTTCCCCAATTTCTTCCGAGTCCTCCTTTATCGGCTCCACGACAGTTGGACCGCCACCATCCTCCGTGTTTTGCTTCATCGAGTTAAGCTTAATGGGGGAGTTGTTTGAGTTCATTTTGACCGGACCTCTATTCGTATTAGCTACCACGGGTGGACCAGGTGGGGAGTGATGGTGATTTGGGTTGTGCGCAAAGTTGCTAATCTCGGCTGCAGCCATGTGCACGTTAAAGTTTGTCATTGAATTAGTCATTGCGGTCATGCTAAACCTGGCGAAATCAATTTCATCCCCTTTCTCCAACTTGTGCAGGATCATTCTGTAAATCCCGATAACATAACTTCGAACCCCGCGTGCCCGGTGAGCTTCAATCATTGTGTCTGGTAAGCCCATGTCCAACAGAATCTCATACGCTTGAATCTCCTTGTGGGACACCAACTTGTATAAAATTTGCTCTCTTGTTGGGATGGACCGGCAAATTGCTCTGTTGACCGTGGTCGGAAATAGTTTCCCGTTTGTATCACGACGAATTATGGAACAATGGGTCTGCCGACTGTTTACCAAACTACAACTGTCCAGGTTGGTGGACGAGTCGGATGAGTTGGTGTTACAGGTACGGGCTGGCATATCTGGCTGGTTTTGGACTACTTGGCTGTCAGCGTTACTGTCTAGCCAAGGGTGGAGGATCATTTCGGGGACGGTCAGTCTTCGTGAGGGTCTCTGTTGAAGGATTTTTTGGATGAGGTCCATAAGCTCTTCACTTAGGTTTCCAGACATCATGTACTCTCCTGCTCAATAAGTAATTTCATGAGCGAGTTACTACATCAAATAATATATTCATGACGCAAGTTATAGGTAAGCTTTCTAATCACCATTTAAAATATTCCTTTTCAAATTCGGAATGGAAGTGCCAATAAACGGGAGACGACCTTCTGTCATGAAATACAGTAGTACACCCATCGCCCAGCAGTCCACAGGACCACCTTCGTAAGCTTCATCTCGGTAGAGCTCTGGTGCAGCGTAGGGTGGACTACCGCAAAATGTCGTGAGGAGTTGTCCCTTGTAGCCAGTCGTGGAAAAGCCAAAGTCTCCAACCTATCGGGTGTCAGAAAGAAAACACGGTTCGCAGTTGCATTTAATCCGAAATGCGCAGTTAGTCAAAGTTACATCGTTATCTCGTAAAAAAAAGTTGTATGTAGTACCTTGCAATTGGTTCCCGTTGAAAAGAACACATTTTCCGCTTTGAGATCTCGATGAATGATTCCATTCCCGTGCTAGTTTTACAACAACAACAAAAATTGCCATGTAGTTTTCCAATCACAAAATCGTAATCGTAATTTCTACATAAGTTTTACGATCTCAACCAATATAAATACGTACCATATAAAGTAGAGCGTGTAGTATTTGCCTATAAATTGGCTTTGCATCATATTCTGGAAGCTGTCCTCTAAGCGTCACTTTCGAGTAGAGGTCACCGGCAGGGGCCCACTCGGAAATGAGGTATATCTTCGTACCAGTCTCCATCACTTCGTAGAGTCGAATCAAATTAGGATGTTGCAGAACCTCCATTGACCTCACTTCCCGACTGAGCATCCGTTCCATCTTTTCTTGGACACGAGACTTTTCGATAATTTTTATCGCTACTCTTTCTGAAAGTGTCAAACAACATGACATGCTCTCAATTAACGTGTACGGCCTTTCACTTCTTCCACCCTCCATCATCCACCTGATTTCTATAAAGTGCTTTTTCGATTTCGATTTCACTTTGTAAGTGAAAGAAAAAACCATGACCTCAGACGCATTCTAAAAACCGTATAGGCAAGCATTATTATATAAGCACATATCAAAAGCTCATTTGTCACATGCTGCCTGGGAATTTATGACGCTTATGTAATAAAATGTGCTCATATAACTGCTGCTCGTCTAGGTACACGTATAATTGTCGCAAGATATGTTTGCAATGAGCAACAAGAGCCAGTAATCAACAACGGTAAAAAAAATTTGTGGTATTGCAAAACACGGTAGGTCTCCCTCTCCTTTGTCGTTTGCAAAAACAGTGCAAAACTTGGTCGTTGGGCTGTGTTTAATCACTTTCTTGTATGCTGGAAAGTATACCATTTTGGTAAAGTAGTACCTGAGCCTGAGCGAACGAACAATACCCTCTTAATACCTATCATATCGTATTATTCCTTCAGCATTCCACTACTACGAGTTTACCTATTTTTGCGATAAAACTAGAAGTAGTTGAATTTTAGGTAAGTGAAACCTGATAATTAAAAAAAAACTGTATAAATGAGTACAGCTATACATTCCCTTCAATTGTGCATACATTAAATGAGAAAATGGCATGATATCCGTTGCACTGCCTGTTCCAGTGTACAAAAAACACACGTGCTACTTGTACTTTATCTAGGACTTGTAGGAGTAGTATGAACTGTATGAACAGGTCTGAGGAATGCGTAGAAACACTAACATTTTACTCTTAATCGCGTAAAAATACCTATATTATACTCACGTTTTAATTGTACTTCTGCGTGCTGACAAGTAGCAAAATCTGTGTGGAATATCTAATCTTCTATGACCAATATGACCATGACGTAGTATTTTTGTTTGTTAGAAATGTATACCTAATGCTTTCCCTTTGTCTAAATTCATGCTACTTTGAACTAAAAAGTTTGTAAATATTTTTGTACGTTTTTGGTGCTTAAATGTCGAAGTTGAAGTTGAAGGGGGTCTGCATTGCACTGAAGCTTGAATACAAAATGAAAATTATGAAATTTCACCTCACGGATATCCATATCCGCAATGACACATTTCATCCTGCTAATTTTCATTTAATAAACATTATTAAAAAGCAATTTGTTTTTGTTTTCAAAGTTTAAATTCGTCTCATTACTTCCCACGACGGCTCATGCGATACTTTCATGGTCATGCGATGGCCATTCCACCTTCCACCACCCCAACGAAAACATTTCCTTTCCAACTTTGCTCGCAATTCTAGTTGTCTCTGGACGCAATTCAGGTAAATACCAAAAGGCGCTTCGTGCAAATAGATATTTCTTTTTTTGCCGATATATTTTCGTATCGTTATTTAGCACGATTTATCATTCCTTCGACTTGATCGATTTCCAGACTATTTTTTGCTTGCACAGCGATTTGCAAAACTGACCTGTAATACTAATAAAAATGCTTTTCTCAATGGAATACAGGATTAGATTGGATTTATCGATGAAATGCGTTCATGATGATGACTGACTCGGCAATTCTTAAATGAACCAAAAAAACAAAAGTCCGACCGAATCAGGTTTATGTCTTCTTGTATTGCTTCATTAAGGTGAAGTGTCGCAGTCAAGCAAAAAAGTAACGCTTTTTTTCGTTCCTGGATTGCCTAAATTCTCCTGGTTATTGAATCAACCGAACCGAGTGGTGTGCACAAAAGTAGCTGAAGGGAAAAGGTGTTACTTTCATGAATGGAATCACAGTGGTATGCAACTAAAAAAGTTAGGCCTGTGCACATTTTTTCTCTCTGCAAATCTATAATCCTCCAGGAACTCGGAGTGTTGTTGCTTCGAGTAACGTATATATGTCCTACGGCGACTTGGGCTCAAACCTTTGTCATGTTGAATGACGGTGGTTATTAGATTACACGGTGGTAAAATACCTACTGCGGGCACTCAGGAAATCTATTGATATGCTTTAGTACGTGCAATGTGTAGAGCAAAATAGTCGAGAAAATGGGAGGATTTATTTATCGATGGAAAAGAGAAAAGTCTAACAATGTGGTATGGTATGTCGAATGGAGGTCAAAATTCTTCACAGATTACGTTAACTACATAGGTTGCACACGTATTTAGGGAGTTTCCAGTGATGACGGAATAGCTCAAACACGCAAACAACTCATGAAACGTTACCATCCTCTCTCTACCTAGAGATTATAAAAATGATGATGGGATTTGTTTTTAACACAAAACCAGGAAAAGCTATTCATAGCAGAAAAATCTCGTATGCTAGAAGGAAAATATTCGTTTTAAAAATGGCAACTTCAGGAAAGAAGAGTTTTTTTTTCAAAACTCGACTTAAAAGTCATAGGTTCCTTGCATGCTGCATGCAAGGAAGGGAAAAGCTTAGTGTGCAAGGGTGTAATAATAGCAACCGACTGGAAACCATTAATTTATTTACTAATTTGTTTTTCTCTCCTTGTCCTTCTACTCTAAACTACTAAATACAATGATTGGGTACCATTAAAATATGCGTCGCGGCGACGTGTCAAAGTCAACTAGTCCAGTTGTCAACCTTCTTCATTTCCGTTTAGATAACTGGCGCAATTCAATTCTTAATAGGAAGGCATGTAGGTTCCTAACACGTCTACCGTATTACGTACGCGTATCCTTCGTGCAACGTGCTACACTACACACGTGAGCCAAATGTGCGCAGTGTAAATTGGAATAAGGCTGGAAGGAAAATGTGTGGGTTTGTGATGAACTACTATTTTTTGTGCCAATTTGGATAATAATTTGGCAAAATTGAAGTGTATGCTCATCATCACTTTCTTTTCTTATTAAACTTTTGGCTTGTTATATATGTATGTATACGGACGGACTACCAACCGTATTTATTGTTTGTTACAATTTCCAGAGACGTCAACTCAAGAGTTGACGTAATCCCATTCATCCCTATTCAGTGAATTATTGAAGTAGGAACTGTAATTGCAATTATGGAAAACAATTCACCACTAACCATCTACATATGCTAAATAAATGCAGTCACAACGACTTATCCTATGAACAAATGATTTAGACCTACCGGGAAAAATAATATAGCATTTTATAAATCAGATTATGCGCATGAAAAGGCAGTCACCCCATCAAAACTGCACATGCATCTTATGTCATTTTCCTCATGTGCATAACAGTAAAAAAGCAGTTTCTGTTACGTTACCACCACCGCCAAACAAATCGGCCCAAGACAATCATAAATTAGCATGCATTTTGGAGCCCACTTTGTAATTTTGTTTGTATTGCGATTCATCAATGATACAATCGCAAACAATAACTCATATGCCGATGCAATGGGAACGTGACTTGTCAGCATAAAAATTATTGTTTTGCATTGTTCATGTAAATAGAGCATAGGTGGTGGTATAAGCGAAGAATGGCATTTTCCCAGCATCAATAAATAATTTTTTACATTGCATGCACTACCCCACCGCAAGTAAAGGGCTTGCAAGGAATACTTCCACAAGCGCTTATCCACACAAAAAGATTCTCGAACTTAAAAAGCAGGTCAAAGAAAAAAGCCGAGCTGCGAGCTTTGCATGACATATCGGTAGGGTGTCCAGACGTATCTGGAAAAATTCGGTATGTATGCCTACGCTAATGCATATTTCCTCTTTGCAATACATGGAATATTAATAATGATATCATCCACATAATATTATTAAAAGTCTTACACCGTGACACGGCATGGTATAAAGCATTATTATTGCTACATTTTTTTCTTCTCCTTATTGATTACCCCCCATTAGAGCTTGCATGCATAGAAAAAGTGAAGATTCCCCTGAGCTTATTTTCATACAGTTTTTCCCACTTGAATGGTAATAGTAAAATGTTACTTTCTTGGACAACCTGTCCTAGTCCTACTTTATTTAGATTGCTTCTTGCCACTATATAGACTACTACTTTGGTATTCCAATCACCTCAATCACAAATTGCTGAGTCCTTTTACTTTCACAAGAGCTACCTATATATATGCATGAGAAATTATTTGTCAAAATATAAAAGCATGGCATGATGTATAGCACCCTACTTTTATTATAGCATTACAAATACAACCTCCCGTGGTGGGGAAGGATTCGGCAAACAAATATGTATTATTTGCCACAAAGCTGGAATGAAGACAGAATTATTCAAAAGTGAGCTCTTTTTGGATAAAAGCATATATGTCCGTCCTGCTCTTATCCCTGGGTGAAGAGTTGTTAGCCATGATCTGAATAACAGTTGGACAGCATAACACTGCTCTGAATAATATAATAATCCGAATGTTCCTAATTTGCCACTAATTATATTTCCCCACTTTGTTTTTCCCAAGAAAGTGGATTTAGGCATGATGTCGCAAGAGTAAACAAACGTGTGATGTTGAAATTGTTTGGTAGTCGGATCAGTGCAGAAAACGTAATAGATTCGTGCTTTGCTGTCATTTTGTGTGGCTGATGATGATGGACATTTAGATTTCCGCATTGTAATGGTCACAATAAATGATGAGTATCTCCAGGGTAGGGTGCAATAATAACATGCATAGTAACTGCTTTGGGGGAGTCGAGTCCACAACAAAGTGGGCAAAGAAAACGAAGAAATAATAATAATAATAACTTTCGATCTTCAACCGACAGAGTGAGACGATGCGAGAGCATTGTCTCGATAAACGTCGTGAATTTACAGCTCCTCGTGGAGGAACCGACTACCAAACCTGCATACCATCCAAATAAAAATGGACAAAGAAAGATTTTTACGGAAAAAGACGGCAAGAGTGAAAGCAAAATATATAGTGCATTCTATGTTATTTTATGTATTCAAACTCAAGAAGTTTATTTTTTCGCCTCCCCTTCGGTACACCTATTGATACTAAATGCTATATTATATGAATTTCGAGGTTGTTGTAAAGGTAAAACAGGTAAACACGATGATGGCTATTTTTCTGTTTCCAAATGCTAGCAGCGCATTGCTAACAACGCTTAACCTACTTTTGCTGAGTTACACCTTCCCTTTATTGTAGCACCATAAGAGACATAATGGATATTTGCAAGGCAGGAGGAGATATAGTATTTATTTGCTGAGAGCCAGTCGAGTGAAGGAAACGGTAGGAGGTGAAAAGGGAATTAGTGCAAATATTGCATTACTTTATAGGTATTTAGGTATAATAAAACGTCAAATTTGGGAGTCGCAAAAAGCGCAAAGTTGTAAAAAGTGTGTAATTTGAGACGAGCCTGAACATGAATGGGGATGAGAAAAAGCATAAAACAATGAATGAACCCAAGAGCTATAAGCCTCCACCGAAAACAATTACGCTCAAAGGAAAAGTCGATGGAAGAGCTTCTAATTTAGGAACATAAAGTAAAATTACAGTCTAACTAAAAAAAAGTTTATTTTTGCGTTTAGTTGTTAACTTTTCTTTTTCTTGTGCAGTTAAATTTCAGAAGAGAAAGTATAACTTTATGTACCTTTGGTTAGCTGATGAATTCCAAGTTTAACCTTGGAAAAGTTTCCTGAGCCAATTTCTCCGCAAAATTTGTACATTCCGAGAATTTTCCCTTGACTCTTTTCACTCCGATATTTGGGGTCAGTCTCTGTAAATCTCAGGAACTGCTCGTAGGGGCTTACGTACCCGACAAAGGAACGTTGCGGACGATTTTTAATTTTAGGTACTGGCGATGCCATCACGTCACACCCGCCACTGCCCCCACCCACTTTGGAAGCCATCACGGATGATGCTGATGAAGGTACTCGATTTTCCTTCCCATTATTAGTGCTACCCTCGGCACTTTTATTATTGCCACGACTAATGTGAACTTTATTGCTTTGACTGCTGGAGTAGCCTGAGGATGAGTTTGACGAGGCGGAGGATATGTGGGACACCATCCCTGTCTCGGTCTCTGTGGCACATGCATCAGTCTCCATATTGTCGCGTCCATGGGGTGATTCATCCCTGGTAGCTTCACCACTACTTTGTTTTCCCTCAGCGGAAGTGGTGGAGGGAGTGGTTCCTAAGTGCCGCTGCTTACTTTTGCTACTGCCTGAGCTCACTGTGGAGGTTCTGGTATTCGGACTTCGTTTCCTGCTGGAGGCACTACTTGATTTGCCATTTTGACAATCTTCATTCACGTCGTGGTTTTCAGTTAAACACTTGTCTTTCCCCGTAGAATTCGTCTCTGTAATAAATTAATATGACAAATGATTGAAATTTTGTTTGAGGCTTCGTCATGTCTTCCAAATTGCCTACTAGACATTAGACTTCAATTAGATATTCAAGGACAATTAAAAATGAATTTATTTTTTACTTTTGTCCGTTGAACAACCCATGCCCATGTCACTTCCATGCTATGCTACTACACTCTCGTATCGAATATCAACGGTGAAATAATGGTGCGAACTTTCCTGTACCATGTCTGCTATTCCTAAGAAATGCTACTAAATTATTAAGAAGTTGGGGAGAAAAAAGACCGCAAAAATAAGGTAAAATACGATAAAGCTCATAAGTAATTCATCATGTTATTTCCACTTCCATCCATTAGGGAAAATTGTGTTGTCTCTCCTCTTCCTGTCTATATAGACCTATAACTTCCTCAACACAACCTGGAAAATGCCTTCATGTCAATACACCTCTTTCCCTAATTGCTTACAAGTTAATGCTTGTAATATGGACATTTGCAAGGACTCGAACTTGTAATGCGATGTAATATGTCCATATAATCCATGTAATGTAGATAGATAATCTATAATGAGGTTATCGTTATCTTAGGTGAAAGCACGGCAGCAGTGTGCTGCCAGTGAGTGTGTTCACGTTCAGATTTCAATGGAAAGGGAATCGATAGCTCGGATGATTTGTGATGCAACGTGTGTATGTGCTCTGGCATTTGGCATTGAATATTTATTAGATTTGCCAAAATATTTTCGTGGAACTCTGTGGGCGGTGGTGGGAGAGAAGAAGGACAAGTTTTTCTCACAATGACATTTCTTTTTTGGAACAAATGACTAAAAAAACGACGTAAAACTAGATAATCTGCCGATCATTATCAAGGTGAGATGTTACAAATGTAATACGCAAAAAGAACAAATTGGGAGTATTGATCGTAGAAAACGTAAAGAAGCTAGGAGGTGATTAATTTTTAATTTTCTTAGGATCCGACTTAGGGACATGGAAAACGACTGTGCTGTATGTCAGTATAGTTAGTAAGATGCATTAACCATGAGTTTGTGGAAGTTCATATTTATCACATATGTATATTAGAAAGGATGACTAAATTAGGCAGGTTATGTTCTATTAGTTCTATGATAAAGGTAAACTCACCCTTTTCGATTGACGACTGCTTTGGGGGTGAATGTGACTTACGGAAGCTCGCGAGTCCCCTTGTTAGACCATTTAAGGTGCTTGGCATGTTTCCAAAAAGCGAATGCGATGTGTTCAGTTAGCTACGCATACTGAAGTATGAATGAGTTATGTTAAAAGTTACAATAATTATTGTGAGTTCGAAACATTAGTAACACATTATGATTTTTTGTGAAGTTAACAATTTTGTGGGAAGAAAGAGTACATGTACACTCACAATTCTCATTTATCACAATTTACAACCAGTTTTAGCATTCTCACACACTCAGGTACTAGTCACGTTTCACGTTCATTAATCACACTCAAAACACGTGAATTGGGATTGCAATGATTGAAGATATATTGATTTCGATTTTTTGTGTGTTCTTTTTCTCTTTTTCAGTTAACTTTGACGCAAGTACACAAGCAAAGTACACGTCATGTCTGTGAACCTGCACAGTTAGTGCTACCGACCCCCGAACTAGGTAAAAGTAGTAAAGCTTTAATTCACGGGTTTTAGGATTTTTCTGAGGGGATTCGTGAATCCGTAAGTCTTAATGGCACAATGAGAACTAAACCGGGGACTGCAATTTTAAATGACAAACCCTTATGAAATTAGTGTCGTTGGGAATCCGGAACCAGCGGATTCAACTAAACTATTTTTGCACAGAGGTATAAATACGTTACTCGTCGAAAACACGCGTTTACTTTCATAATACAAAAAATTGCGTTTCTGCGATTCTACAAGTATAGTAGTGAGAAAAAATTAGAAACGGGGAGATCTAAAAATCTATCAATACGACTGGGGATGTAAAAGTAGCATGCGGCAAAAGTGTTCTCTACGTAAGTGGACAAGGTGAACTGTGCCGATGGACGCGAATGCACCGGCACTTTTCTCCAACGGTAATAACATTCATTCTGTTTAAGAAGGTAGAAAGTTGTAAAATAACATGGTGTAAGGAAAGAACTTCGTAGTGTTACCAAACAGCTTGTACGTTTTTACTGGGCGGACATAAAATGGCATTTCTTCGTTAACGTTTATACACCTTCTTTGGGTGGTACACAACACTCACTGTATAACCCCGTCAAGTGTTTTTTGCCCAAGAGGTCTTAAAAGTGGTAGCACAACGCATACGCGAAGAGCACAAGACTAGCAAGTTTTATCAGAACTAGGTGGTGGTATGGCAGAGTAATAAGAAAATACAGAGGAGTTTTAGCACGCGAGAAATAATACTGGTTTTTTCTGGAGAAATGGTAGTTACAGAAATCATGCAAATCCCCAAAGTAAAAGTACAAGTCACTTCGTCTTTTTTGTGCTTGAGAGTCTCTTGAGTGGTAGGAGTAATGCACATGGTACGCAAGTTTATACGAAAGTTGTGAGTCTGATATTCACAAAAGCTACCTTACATTTCACTGTTTTCCCTTTTCGACTTTTACTTGACATCACATCAACATCACAACTTACTATTATTGCCATTTCCTCTCGACTGCTATTGTCGAAATGGGAAAGGATGAAAATACCAGCATTCACCAAGATTATATTCATATAAACGGTGCTGTAAAAATCTTACAAGAACTGTAAGGACGATGACGGCCATGACGCGATGTTAGTAATCGAGTGCCAGTCAAACCTTGCGTTTACGTTCCATGTGCCAAGGTAAAGTAATTTTGTGTTAGGGGGAGTCCAGCTCAGTTCAGTTATAAACTCAAAGAATCGCCTTATAAGCATTTATATTTTTCTAAAAAAATACTAAAGAGTTATGTTACATATTAGGGCATAATGCATTTATGTGTTGGCGTTGGTGTTGGTACAAAGTCCTTCTCAAGGTGGGATCCGAGTCCGACAAATTTATCTACGATAATCTCACCACACTCATTCTCATTCCTATTATTATTGAATTTACCGTTTATCCTTTCTCTGCAGTTTTAGATAATCTGGGAATTGAGAAGTGTTTGGTTTCAACAAGGCGAGCGCCTTTACCTTGCCAGAATGAAAAATATAATCTAAGCAACTACCACCAATACCAATAGAAAACATTACCAATCACGCTAATCAGAAAGGTTGCTCAACTTTAACTTAGGCATTTATCGTTAGGTAAACTTGAAACCTGAAATCTTGCCTTGACTCGCCTGCCTGTTATTAGAAAACATTACCAATCAATCACGCTAATCAGAAAGGTTGCTCAACTTTAACTTAGGCATTTATCGTTAGGTAAACTTGAAACCTGAAATCTTGCCTTGACTCGCCTGCCTGTTACCTTGCATGGGAACCCATAACATTTCCCAAAATTCTTGTTGTTCGAATTGCGCATAAATGTACTAAATTCTGCAAGTTTAGCATATTCATGTTTTATGCCCTGGAGGAGTAGGAAACTACGAATCCAAAAACACGACATACATCTTTTCGTCCTTCAACACATTGCATATATAATGAATTTTTGCTCATCTGTAGTCAAAAGTTTTAAAAATCTTAAACATACCACACAATGCATACCTATACGATTCAGCAAATGAATGTCAGACCAAAACTTTACAACTTCGTTCGTCTACCTAAAGTTTGGGATCTGCCGTGGTTATATATAAAGTTTTGCTTCTATGATTAGCTCCAGGTAAGTGGACATGCATCTCATTAGGTTGAGTCCACATAATTTTAATGGCATCAAATAAAATAATTAAATGTCCAATCTTTTTTGTTTTAATCCATTAATTATATTTTGGCATATTAAAATCAAAAGAGTCACTTTTTGTGCCTTGCTTGCGGCCATGTTGATTGCAATTTGATATTTGAAACACGCCAGGGATTTTGACTTTATCTAAAATACACACACATTATTGCGATACATAAGGTTAAAGGTAGCGTAAATCCAACTAGTGGACATTTTTGTTGTCTCAAATAATTATGTACAACTGTAACATCCGATGAATTTTCGAATTTCGATATCAATTTAGAGTGTGCGACTGAAAGAAAAATCGCGTATAATTAATACAAGCCCGATTAATTCCCCAAAAACAGTTAAGTTAAGGCATAAAATCTTCTTGACTAAATGATAAAATATTGATGAATAGAGAAACTAGACTGTATGATATTATAAAGTTATGCTACTTGTATGGTTATATGATTAACTGATTAATGAAAATGCTTATGAATGACGAATCATGTGAATTTGCAAATTAATACATAAAATTAGATTCATATTTTGCCAATACCCAAGCCTACAATATTTTTTGCATACCTAGCTACGCCGCAGGTAGGTTTAAATGGAAGTTTTTTGTGTCTCAAGACCCCATTTTCCTGATTCCTTGCTTGCCCGTCTTGCTTGGAACTGGAACTATTTGTCATTGTTTTTATACACAAACGCGGCCTTTTGGTTTCACATGCTCACATCCGACGTTTTCTCTTGCTTCTCGATCCTCTCTGCAAAAAGTGTCCGTCTTTTGTTTTGTGTTTTTATTGTGTGCTTCGTTCGGTGCGTTGAGGTTTGCCGTGTTTGTTGGTTGTGCAATGATTTGATGTGGTCGGCTTGTCAAAGTCAAACTGCTTCAGTAAAATGGGAATCGGAGTAATATAGCGTTTTGAACCAGAGTAATAAGAAGGACAGAGTTCAAACATTCCAAGATTTCCAAGAAACATTCCAAACGAAAACCTAGAATTTTGTGCCAAAACTTACTTAAATAGTTGTACGTCGTGGTTGTGCTTTGAAAGTAAGCTCACTCTCGGCTTTTGATTTTTAATATGCTCAAGTGTATCGGAGAGAAATGTGACTAAAGTTAATATTACTACTGTAAACATTCTTTTAATGCTGATTTGATTTTCAGGGCATTTCGACCTCTCAGTCAGGTGAAATTGGACCAACTACTACCTAAGCTGTCAGCCGGTTTCTAGTTTTGGGTGAAGCCAGCATTCACCCTTGTAATCGGAATTCGGGGTTGCCGTCGTCATTCATCATTATCATTCATTCGTGGTGGTCAGAGTTGTGGAGCGAGTTGACTCAATTTAGAACCTGAGCAATTCAATAATTGCTTATCGTCGTGAGCCGCTGTTTATCAGGTACCATTTATCCGGTTGGATTGAACCTAACGGTACGGTAGCGGGTTTGACATTGAATTTTTTGGAATTGTTCTTTTCGATATTACGATTAGATTAATCTTTATATGAAACACGCATTTTTGTTGGTTTTAGTAGCACGTTAAAGATGGATTTGGATGATGACG
>JAANSN010001739.1:0-30197 GCA_036850665.1 Dicranocentrus wangi | reverse complement strand
TGACCGATTTGGCTCAAACTCAATAGGGTTCCTCCTTAGCAGCCAGTGAATACGTATATCAAGTTTGGCGTCAATCGGATGAAGCATACTGGCGCTATCGCGCGAACGGACAGATATTCAGATACACGGGACAGACATTTTACCCACCCCCAAGATTTTTTGTCCTGTTTTTATAATGTACCATGTACACATGGCACATAATAATTAACAACAAACAGGGTACTTCTACTAAATCTCTTACAATCATTTGTACCATGATCATGTTATATGCTTATTGAATGCTAATTTTTGCAGTTTGCAATGTTTACCCCAGAAAATTACATAATTCCGATTCTAATACAATCTGCTACGTGTACAATTTCCATATTTATTGGCAGCATACACTATCAGTCAGTCAGCCTCAATTCTTTTATTACCTGCCTACACCACGTGGCGTATTCTACGTATTTTTTAAATATTGAAGAACTAGTTCTTTATGTGAGTCTTCTGGAGGCTCAAGTTCCATTATTTCCAGGCATTCCCGTTGAAGCATTTCCATTTCATGCACTTTCTTGCCAATGACATCCTTACTGGCACCTCGACACCTCCCCGATTTCTGGACTTCCAGTCGAATTGCTTCAGCCAAGTGAAACAACAAAATCCCTTTAAAAAGATGCAAACCAAATGTTCGATAAAATAGTAGTTTCGTTAGACTCTATATTAAACTTTCTGGACATAATGCGCCTTCGCTCACCTCGCTCAGATGTGAAACCAGGAAGAAACACATCAATTACTTGTGAAACCTCTTTACTAATTCTGGCGTATTCTTGCAGCACCTTATCAAACATTTTTTCATCAAACCTGTCCAGTTTTTGAAGTAACGAGTGGCAAGTGGCAATACAGCACGTTTTAAGAGGAAGTAGCGCATAATGATTTTTATGCACAACTACCCCTTCCAATTTTTTCAACTTTTCTCCAATTTCTATAACAGTTTGCAATTGGGTTAAGGTCACAGTCTCATCATCAGCAACCTTATTGTCCCCCATGTATATATCATATTCAGTAAACAGGCTGGTATCCTCGTCCATTCCAGATTCTTTTAGTATCATTCCCAATGCAGGGACTACAGCTTTCATAAAGGTAGTCGTGTGACCGCACTTGGCGTTATCGCATTCCCATTTTGCATTCCCATCCAGTTTAAGTGGATTCTTTGGAAGAATATAGCCCATACACTTCTTTCCTGGACATTTAATCCCGGAAAAGTAAGTTCCCAACTCACTCGGATCTTTACACCTAGGACAGGAACACGAGAAGTAGTAAACATGCTGGAGTAGCTCCTGTCGACGATGGCTCCCCTTCAACATTCTCCCATATAGTTGAGTTAAAGGTTGTCCACATTTGATAGGAACTGCTGCAATCACATCCAGCCCATCTGGTCCTAATCGAGTTCGGGTGTTTGGTATACATGCGTGTGAAATTTTACCAGCTTTGCTGTACAGCTTTACTCCAAACCTGGACAGACAGGATAGGATTATGTATTTTAAGTTTTCGATGCCCGGAATGCACTTTTTTGTGTTGCTTTATACATATTTATCGACTCACGTTGTTACATCTCCATATCCATTTACGAGTATGATCCCATAAATAAAATCCACAGTTGCTTTGTCAAAATCTTTCAGTCCACATTTCTCATTTATGAATTTATAAGCATTCTGGCTTTGTTTCAGAGTCAGCGACACAGTATTCCTGGAATTGGCATGGGACTCGAATTTCAAGAGCTGATGCCATCTTTCCTGGTCTACATATTTAAGAAGGAGTCCTCTCAAAAATGTCACGCATAAATATTCCTCTTGTGTTGATGCCGGCGCTACGTTCCCATTTGCTAAAACGGCACATTCAAACTTGGCATGCCAGGGTTTCTGGGTAAAATATAATACATAATCTCAGTCAGATATGATGCATCAACAATTAAGTACATCATTCATCTAATTGTAAGCTTCTTATCACAACTTTACCGATTCACACCCAACACCACACATTGGCCAGGAACATTTGGAACACACATAGTTTCCTAAAACTTCGGAACAGCAACCCAAACAAATTTTATGGAACTCGGAGAGATTACTCCGGGGCCCTACTATTAAAGGCTCTTCGTGAAAAATCAATTCTCCGCCTTTGATATCCTTAGAAGCTGCCAAGTGTTCGCCTAAAACTGAATGCGATTTAATTACAGCTGGAAAGCAATCCTTTTTGTGGATTTTCCTGTGTTGTTTTTGATGATCTCTCCCACAATATGCCACTTTTAAGCAGTTACTACACCGGGATATTGACGGAGTTTGACAAATAGGACATTTCAGTTGATCCACAGATTCCATTTTACTTTCAATTATTTAAAGGGAAATTCAAAAATGTGGTTTGAAAGCTGGGTTTGGTCTATTGCTGCGGCTGTTTCCTACTAAAAATCAAAAGTATAGTGCCAGCATTATAATTTACTGAAAGCATTGCATGTTTGAGAGCTCTGACGATGATTCAAAGGTGATCTCGCCTTGCATCTTACACACACCTCTTGGAAAGGAGTAAAGGAGTATTCCTTTAATGCTTTTGTTGTTCAATCTCAATAATAGAAATAAATAGATTTTTCAAAACTAATGTGTTCTAAACAGCAGAAGAGTAGAGTGTCGACCGGAGTTTATGCATGCGGCTTAAGCACTATGCTGAATGTAAAACGGGAAGGATCGGAAATCCGTAGCGTTGTTTTTAGATTCTACAACATATACCCACATCCCGAGTGAAACAACATGTGAATTTGGCATCCTTCCAGACCTTTTAAATAGGGGGTTGACGTTTCATATTATGTGCTTGCTACATATTTCTGCGGTCTTTTAGTGAAATAATGACAATATATTTAATATTTTCCTTTCTGTAACATTTGAACAAATAGATGACGTGTCAGTGTCAGATTTCACACAACATCAGTTACGCATCGCATAGTTAATAATCGTCTGGTACTCTATCAACATTTATTTTATGTAAACCATACATTCTTCCATCGGACGGATTATTGTAGAATTCTTCCCTTGACTCTGAATGAGATGGAGGATGCGTGGATGGTGGCATTCGTTGATTCCTCAACCTCAAGGATCTCATTACACTCAATCTGTCCCATACCTCGTCGAGCACCCTCTTGAAGCATTCTTCTAATGAGGAGGTAACAGACGACGGGTGCATTTGCATATTTTTTAGTTTTGTATTGAAACTAGCCGTCACTTTCAGCTGAGTCCAAAATTCTAAGAACTCATGTGCTGTCGGACACTCTGGGGGAAAGGACATACGTCTGTCGTCTTGTCCAAGCCCGTTTTCGTGTTCGATGGAAGGATTAATGTCCTCAGTATTTGAATGCAGAGCGTAGTTGGAATCAGACTCGTATCGATCATCCTGATAGTGTCGCGTTGTAGACTTCGCATCAGGAAAGGGTCGTTGTCCACGTGCGCGGTTGGATCGGCGGCGTGAGTATTCAGAACCATGAAGTCCAACAGCGTTGGAACTATGCTTGTCAAATTTTCTTTGGCGGAGCTCATCTGGCATCTCAGAATAATAAGATGGGTCATCGGGAAAGTACCGCCGATCGAAATCGTAAGGATAGCGAGAAAATTCATTACGGTCAAAAGGATCATTTCTACCGCTTTCCGGATGCGAAGAGGGGCTCAATCTCCGATATTCTTCAGATGACTGTTCACCTGAAGGTTGTTCAGTAATTTATTATTTGCTTGGAATAGCACACATTCTAAAATGTAATAGTAAAAATAAATATATAACATAAACATGACAATGCAATATTCAATGTCATACCCAGCGACATACTGCGTCCCCGTTTAAAACCTCGGGGGTTATACGGCTTTTTATTATGTGAAACTGCTTGACCTTCCGCATTTCTCGGAGGGTGGTATGCAGGGGACGTTCTGTGAGGACTAATTGCCTCAGAAGATTCTTCATGTCTACTACCGTCCCGGTTGGAATATGATTCATGCATTGGAGGTGAATCGTTGCTCATGTCAGATGATTCATCGTGAGTTTGAGGCGACTGCGACTCTTCATTTGTTGGATGTGAATTGTCTCGCATCCCAGACGACTCTTCTCTCAACGGGGGCGGATCGTATCTCATGTCATCTCGAGGTTCATTTCCTCTTGTGTCAGAGGATTCTTCCCTCATTCGTGACAGGTCTCTAGCGTCAGATGATTCTTCAATTACAGGATGTTCCCTCAAACCAGGTGATTCGTCTTGTATCGGTGGTGGATCGTCAGGCGATGAATGAGACTCTTGGGCTGGATCATTGTGTGTTGGGGGGAGCTCACTTAGTCTCTCCAGCTCCCTGACGGTCTCTTCGTTACGATCTTGGCCTAAGTTTTCATTTTCTGAAATCTCATATGAAACAGGCACTCTGTACCAAACATGTATTAACCTTATGTAAATACAGATTTATTATTGGCTTTCGTCTCACCTCTGCTTAAATTAGGATATGCAAATACATGTGTCAGAGCTATAATGTATATATTCGCTAAAATCACAGCTTCAATCCAAATTTGTGTACTTCTCAACATTGTCTAATCTATTGTCTTAACAATTTGGGAGCTGTTCCACGCATAGCTCAATTGTGATGAAAACACAAAACCCTGACAGCTCTTGTGATAAATATTTGTTGCAACATTGCAATTTATGAACAAAGCACATAGAATTTTGTGATTATTGTTCGCTCACTTCTAGACTTTAAGGTTACCCATGAAATAAGCTATTGTTTTCAGTTTAATAAGATTTGCGATAAGTCATGTGATGAACTGTGGTGAAATTCAAAGTGGTTTTATTATAATAATTATATCATAATACTGATTTGAATTTATTTGACATGCGACATGCCTTTCTGGAAATAATTTAACTTTAACTCCTCAACATTGTAGCATACATTTGCTGCACCTCAGCTGCATTCCTCGAGCCAGCCCTACCCGCAAAGGGGCACTTGGGTTTCTCAGGATCTGCCTCCAGTTTGTCACACACATTATTCAATTCTTTGGCTGCCGCAGAGGACAAAAGATCTCTCCGGGTTGACAACGAAAACACATGGTCCTTCATACTAGGCTCGTCAATGCCACCAAAAACTAACTGAGCTAGTGCCCTATCAGCAATAATTCTTCCTAGCGTTGTCTTTGCATCCGCTTCCGATCTTGCTCCTTCGACGATCAACACCTGGCTCTTAATTTGATCAAAGGACATCACCTTTTCCAAAGCTTGAAGTCGAATGTTAAACAAAGAGACGGGCCACACGGTGGGAATAATTACGTATGCCTTTCTCCACTCCTCTTCTCCCATCTCTTCCTTTAATTGTTGGAGGGCAGGCACCGTGTCTTCAGCATGGGCTTCTGCAGCTCGCTGCATACTCTGGTCAATGTAGGGGGCCAAATCCGTGGCAAATTTATGGTATTTCATGACATCGACTGATTTTGTGTTAGTCGCAGTTGTAATGTATGAGTCTACTTTTGTCAGCATGATTTCCGCTAAATTTTTGTCGGTCACGCTGATTCCATGATTCTCCTACCGTGAGCAAGTGCAATACTTCCCTGACCCGTTGCTGCAGGACTAACAGTGGGGGTTGCCAGTTGATCGAGTTGGGATTCCGGAAATATGGGGAGACGATGGCAAATACTCCAAGAACCATGTGACTCAAGCATTTGTGTATCTCAAAAGTGGGACCGACTGGGACGATTCGCTACAATCGTGATATAGTACTCTCCAATTAATCAAGAACGTTGGTAATTTGTAAATTTTGAATCTTATGTTGTATTGCAAGAAAACTTACCCGCATTGACCCATCCTTCAGGTAAACCTTGAACACTCCCCCAACCCCCGCCATGCCAGGTTCCGAATCGGTCGCCACAATCAACGGGAACACGTGCCTTCCCACGTTTTCAATCATTTTCCCATAATTTTCTCTCATATTCAAGTGAGCATCCCGTAAAGACAATCTCAGATTTTCAAACGGAGTCCCCCGACTTGCTGTAAAGTCCACCATTTGCGGCAAATGCTTTTCCAACACGGATAAAGTTTCCTCTTGACAAACGAGTTGGGCATCTCGTCTCATGTGTTCTTTCAAACAGCCATACTCTGTTGAATTTGCGGCGCACCCACTTCCTGAACATTTCATAACGTCAGCCTCGTCGAAACATTGATCCTCTGGACAGGTGTAAGTATACGAGATTAGGACGTTGGGATTGGAAAAGGATTTCAAACACTCGTAAAATTTACGCGAATTTCCAGGATAGGGGAAAAAGCCAACACCTGTGCATCTGAATTCATTTTGTATAATTTCGGTATTCCTTGCCATTGGGGCATCTATAGATAGATACAGAAAAAGTGAAGTATGAGCTAATGAATGGGGTATGCCTGTGGCGTTTTTCCAAATGGTACTCGTTTTTGAGTTTACTAAAAACATACCATTGCTGCCTTTGTTGAATTGTGAATGGCTGCCGACAAGCAGCATGAATAACATCTGGAGGGAGAATGTCCACAAAAATTTTAAAAAAACGTGCTTATTATAGTGCAAATATCAATTCCATTAGGCATGAATTAACTTATATGAGTTATAATTCGAACAGTGAAATGAGTAAAGACGTGACTTACGAAAAGTTTCTGGTCAACACAAGAACCCATATTGTATTGCACTTTCTAAACTATTTATTTACTTAATTCAATTTCAGAACAGATTTTGGGGAGAACGGATCCTGCTTTTAAAAAAATTAGAAGTTCGAGTTCGAACCGTCTGTGTCTCCGAGATTCAGTTTGAATAGGAGGCAGCATAGAACGGATCTGGAAAGTCAATCCCCCACCGATGAAGCTTAAATATCCATGATCTTCAATTGTAACACACGAGTAAAAGTATATAAAAACTACAAACGTTATTGCACATTAAATCTGCTACGTAAATCGGATCCTTTACATGATTTATCGTAAATGGTTATTCCGGGAAGATAGTGTTCCTAGATATAAACTCTTTTGTCGTATAGGTTTTGATCCCCTAAAATTGCTAGTGATTAACATTTTATGTATAAAAAGTGACAGACTGGGGAATATAATACGACTACATAATATTTCCCATGAAGCTGATTTTATCTTGTTTACAAAGAGGGCAAGAATGAAATTCCTTTATGTGGTTAGTTCCGACTGCGACTTGCGTTGCAAAGTTCATGAAAATATTTCATGAATGTCCTGACTAAGCATGCTGTTCCTGATTCACTGATTCGTTATGTATTCCTACTAGTAAGACTGCTTCCGTCATTTTTATTGCTGTTTGATATAGCTAAGTTTTAACTTTGGAGAAATAAGTAATGATGTCAGGCAGAATGCATTTTTAATTTTGTGCTCGAGTCATAATACGTACGGTGTAGTAAAAACTTTATTTTGTACAGGGCCAGACATCCCGAAATGCCAGTATGTGACATTTGTACCAAGAAGACTATTGTCAGCACGTTCTTTTGTCAACGCCAGCACAGTGATCTCGATGCACAAAATGTCAACAATTAAAATACAATTTCCTTTTCTTTTCTATGCATTGCGTTGTGCTGTGGTACCACGTCAGTCGTCGTCGTTAAGCAGTACGGGTAGGGAAGGGATATAAGAAATCTTCTCGACGTTGGCTTCCTGGCCAAGGAGGAGGGTCCCGGTCACGTTTCGCAGCTATCTGCCTGTGACTATTATTTATTTATTTATTTATTATTATATTTAGTGACTGGATTCTGTGTAATCCAAAGCAGCTTTCCAGGTAAAAAGGCTTGCGACATTATGCAAGCAGTTGCAATTTTACATACAAATTAAATCAGTTCTCTGCATGTTTTTTACTTAATACTACTGCCTAAATAAAAAACATGTAAATGTATACCTGTCTGTGACTTTACATTTTATGTGCTGTTTGGTTTAGTTATATTCATTGCGCAATATCTCATTCATCTGGCACCTACCCCTGCATCGAATCTCCATGATATGCATTTAAGCAATACCCAACACTATCCACTCCGGGCATGCAGATTTCAAAGAAAAGTAAAGTAGATGTATGATTATTCTAAAATTGTAAATATGTGGAAAAGGAAACACTGGTAATTGCAATTTTTAAAATAATTTTAATAAAAATACTTGAACATAAAATCCATCCATTCGGCAACTTCAACAATAGTCCCAATTCTCAATTATTGTATTCAATTTCATCGTTCCCTCTGTCCCTCTTTTCCACGTTGTCTGTGTCAGACTGTACACCTTTTACAGATATACGCTCAGATAACCCCTCCGAATCCAGCTCGACAGAATCATCAACGGTCTTGACTTTAAGCTTGGGGTTTTCTCCAGAAGTAAACTTCCATCCGTGTAACCACCTGTCAACCCCAGTAAACATACTTCCAATGCAGCGAGCAGCCGCCTTAACAGAGTCGGAAGCGATCTGAACGACAACTCCAAGCCCTGATTGGATTCCATTCGCAGCCTTCAATTGCTCCCAGGCCAATTTCGAGTCTGCAATGAAGTCTTCCAAGGAAGGGCATCCTGATTTCGAAGCGTTGAGACTCACTCTAATTTTTGCAATTACTTCTTGTAATTTCGATCTCCGTGTTGTTGTCGCCGTCACTGTGGGCGTCGTGGTTGCTCTTGTGTTACTCATGACAGGGGTGGGCTTCGTAGTAGGTATTAGGGAGTGTTGAGCTTCCGAGTTGGAATTCTGCTTTGTCGTAGTTTTCAATACGGATTGCCCCATTTGGAGTTCCAGTACTGGCTGTTTCATACTTTCTCCAATGACCGGTTTTTTACTCAAACTATCAAAAAATTCTGCCAGAGTAAAGTCATTCTTACTACTACTAATACTGGGAAAAATCTGTAAATTCAACAAGTCTATTTTTAATTTGCATGCTGAAATACCTAAAACCTCTGTATAGTTACAAAATAACTACTGTTTACCATTGTCGCCATTGAATCTGTCAGTTTACGAATAAACTCATGATATTCAGGGTCTGACAAGGAGGGTGCTGCTGGCGGCCATTTATTTTTGTTAATGGACCCCTTCGTCAGCGCTCCATTTCCGTTATCGTTGAGCGCACTGCCGAAAAGCATGTCAAGATGTTCTACTATTCCGGGACTTGTCGACTTAAACCCCATTGATTGTGGTGGCTCGTGTATATCTATAGCAGAACTTCCTTCTTCAAGAGGCAGTAAACGGATTTCTGAAGTAGTTATAGGTTCAATTGTTATTAGCGGCAAGACTGCTGGGGAAACTCCTAGGCGGTTATTTGGTTCCTCCTTTTTTGACGTTGTAAACTCTTCGACAATTTCTTTAGATGAGCTACTGGAATCATCTTTTGTAGGTGTTTCAGACGCTGGGACAACTTCGCCAGTGGTGCTGGCGTAATCGTTTACAGAGGTTTCAGCTTTTCCACCTGAATCTGCCTTTCCCGCATAATTACTGGGTTTTTCTAACTCTGCTGTGACAATTTTTATGATCAGTTTTCAGCTGTAATTAATATAACGAGTTTGGCTTATCAATATAAAATGTCTTATGGTTTACCTCCGAATACATGTGTTATGATACATGCTAGGATAAACAAGAACGCAACGGCAATTGATCTCATTTTAGCTCTTCTTTACTAAAAAAACTGACGAATGACGAATAGTAGAGGCACTGACGAATTTATGTATGCTTACTAGGTACAAACATGGAGTTTCAGTAGATGATCAAGTGCAAAGTGCAATTAGTCGACAAGTTGATTTAATAATTTACAAAATGTAGGTGTCTCCTTGAGTTTCCTTGTATGAACAATAGTCATTCTTGATTTAAAGTATATAATATTGTAAAATGGAGCATTGTCCATTGTGATAATGTTTAGATTTTACATATTGAACCTCCGAGCATTGTTAATATACAATTTTTTGTGTAAAAGGCACATATATACTACGACTGCGTTTGAAGCATAAAATGCAAACCTTCAGAATGATAATGACAGATTACAACAGCTAATCAAATTTAAATTCTAGAGCAAATAATGTAGGCATATTTTAAAATCCAGGGCAATTAATAAAGAGTAATGAAGTAACTGACCTCGCGCAAGAGACTTTTCTCGTGTGCTCTCCTTGTTCGATTGATGGCACGTAGTAAATGTAAGTCAAATTCACCATAAAATAACCATTTCCTCGCGTCATTTGTACCAGTACAGCATGGCAATGCATGCGAGTACACAATAGCCAGGTGAAAAGTGGAGCAATGGTCGGAGTTGACCTGTAAGTAATATTTATAATAATTCAAGAAGCGGAGATGGGATGCAACCATCTGTCATTTCATCACATCGTCACGTTGCATAAGATAAAGGTTTCGCTACAAAGTCTCTTCTACTCTCCCGAATACAAGAAACACCCAAGAACCCAAATCTTTGACAGATGTGGTCCTAGTAATTACCAAGAGCTACTTTCGGCGTTCCAGTCGACAAAAATGGATATAGATATTGCATAATAATATGGCTCTGATCAGCTTAAGTATTGTACGTTTTACGTATATCCCATAAACCAGGACACGCAGCTTGGTTCCGACAAACTATATATGTTTTAACAAATATGACATACTACGCCACATAGAAACATTGCGCATATAGATATTGATGTACACTTAAACGAGAATGAAATATAAGAAAATGAGAACGAGAAAGTCATTTATTATTTGAATTTGAGAAGTCTTGAGCTCGTCACTCGTCAACCTCTTTTTGTATAGATACATATATAGGTACGCTCATATATGTCCTTACGTTTTGTCTTTGTACCGTAGAAAACAAGGATTATACCGGACCACATGTAACGCGTAGAAGGAAATGACAGCTCAGTAAAATCAGCGTTCTCTTTAGCCAACTTCCAAACAAGCTATATATCATTATTGTGACAAATCGGTGCAACCAAACGTTTACGCAACCGTTATATCTGCACTGCATATGCCTAGATATTATATTATTATATATGCTCACTCATTATTAAAGCATCCAGACCAGACCAACTCTGGGAAAGGAATGTAAACCAGTGAAAGTAAATATTGAAATCGTCTGATCCGTCAATGCGTCATTGCGTATTGTTAACGTGAATACCACTCTTGCAACCTACTTCTGTCACCTTTTGTTTTAGCCATAAAAAATATTGCTGCTGCTGATGCATTACATCTTGTTGAGAAATGTGGGTGGATGGTGTTTCTGAAAACGAGGTAAAAATTATAGCTTGGGTCAGAACATGGGCTTCGGCGCTCCCGGTTTCATCGAAAAGAAATTACGCAAAGCAGGAAAAAGCATGCGTTTTACCGGTTTCACTGACGTACCTGCATGATGCAAGCCTCCTCGTGTGAAAATCAGGTCATTTCACTTTCAGCGCGTAAACAAATAATCGTGGTTTTTGCACTTGCTTTCATGAATGAATCATGGCGCTTTTTGTGTAAAGCCGTTATATACCACCCACAGTGTACCATTGTGAAAATTGTTGAGTGGGTAGTGATTTCCTTTTTCCAAACGTAAATTTAGCTCGAAACCTCTTTCCTTAGATTCGTAATGCGGATTTCACTTTATCTGGATTTAAAAAATGGAATTTTGCAAAACAAATGTTGATCATTTTACAGAGAGATTTTTGCGATTCTTAAAAAACGATTCTTTTTTCTGCGAAACAAACAAAGCAATGTGGACTACGCATATACTTATGTACATGTCTCGGTTTGTTTCTAGTTTCTACCTCGTCCAGTGTGCCAACTGGGGCATCAGGAAAAGTGGCTGTTAAAAAAGAATCTCGGAGTGGATAACAACGTACCGCCGTCGAGTAGAGTATTTGGCATACATATTAGACGTCAAACTGGGAAGATGGAGATGAATGAAAGTGTGTATGTGAGTGTGAGCATTCGTTTCCAAAAGTTTTCTAGCGCAATGTACCAATCGTGGGTGATAGAACACCTGAAGTGTCAAAGGGAAAAATTAGCAGTCTCACAGTGGAACACAATACGTAATTGAATGACGGATTGAGGGCAAGCTTTTAAAACTATATAGTGGATGATGAAGCGTGCCGTAGATATTCCAATAACCATACTGTGCATTAGACTTATTTGGAATCGTTGTGGCGTGGTTCAGTCTATTTATGATTAGTACGACTAGGCCACTGGGCGGAAGCATGCATGCCGAGTTCGTTTCGCGACATTAATTTGAACCTTTTCCTTTCCTACACTGGAAATGACTTGAGCGGGATCGATTTTTACGGTGATATGAAAATAGGTACGTTAGACTGCGTGACTGTCGAGTGGTTTGGTTTTCGGTTTTCCCAGCCAAAAATAGCATCAAATGAAAGCGTTTAGAGTAAGAAACCAGACCCACCAAGCCCAGATCGAAATGATTCTGTCTCTTTGCAGTCGACAATTTGACATTGACAGCGTGTCACAAAAAGGATTCGATTGGAGAATGAAAAAAATCCTTTTAATGATAAGTCCGGCTACTACTGTTTTCCCTTTCAAGAAATACAATAATGACGGGATGTGACAAAAGGAAACCTAAATAAAGTTCAAAAACCTTTTGTTTTGTACAGATGCTGGGGTAGTCTCCAATTTGGTTAATTTCAACTTACAACATCCTTTGCTCTCAGCTCTCAACTCTCTTTACGATACTGCAGTTCCGCCAGTTTATTGCTGTTTTAGAGGTAATTATGACTTACGACGGATTTTATGAGGAATTTCCCATTTCCCGGTGGAACTTGATTTTTTCCTAGATTTTGGCGATTGCTTTTGGAAACTTTTAGGTCTTTCAGCCAATATTAGGGAGGAATACTAAACTGGGATGATCTAAATGTGAAGACTGGATTGTTCACAGATGGTGGCCAAACCGCTGGTTTTCCACAGGCTGTGTCTATCCATATAAATCTAGCTGTGTATATATAAATATAATGAGTTGAGGGGGAAAAATGAACGATAAACTTAAGGGCGAATGAATTCCCTTGTCTAATTATTACCAAATTATCATTGCGGGGGAATGGGAGACCGAGCAATATGGGATTTCTCTAATAATAACTATTTGCTTTTTGCCTAGACAAAAAATCGATTTTTGTTTCATCTCATCATGACATGAAGTTTGTTCGATCGACTAGAATTTTACCTTGTTTGTTGTTGAATTTCAGGATGACAAAGTTTGCGTATAATGAGACATTCAAGAGTTGTGCTTTGTGCAAAAACGAAACAGAAGCTCGCAAACAAAGGTGAATATAATAAAGATCCTTTCAGTTAGAGTATGAAATCAAGAGGATTGGTTGTGAAAGAGAGGAATAATGGAAAGGGAATTCCAAGAAGGCTCATCTGCCAAGGTACTTATAAAGGTATATATTAAAAGGTTATTGTATTGCTTTTCAAAAAAGAAATGAACCAGTCCAGAGAGCACATTGGTGGAACGTGGGAAGCCTTGCGGCAACGATTCATGGAATATGTGGGCTGCATTACTTACGCCTATTCCTCCAAGTAGATACCCTGGGATGCGATTTATATTTTGGATGGGAGGCAGTAATATTATATCAGGTTGGGAAAGCTCCATATAATTATAGAAGTGCGCAGAGAGTGTTAGAATAAAGCAAGGATAATTTTATTGATTTAAGTATTGCGACAAATGTTCTCATTTGCTCAATGCTTGTGTTCAATATGGATTTGGATATCTTATGCTTGAAAATTTTATAAAAGTTTTGAAGCATTTTGTTATTCCATTTTTGTGTCAGCACTGATGATGATAAAAGGTTTCAAGGTGGTGGCACAATACCTTGTTTTCCTCTCAGGGCCTTTGATCTTCGCATGAGTGTTATAAACAAAAACTCATCACGTTGTCTAGCATGTGTTCTGTGAAGTCAATATATATATCTAAATACTTATATCTCACAATATTATGTATCTAATTTCAGTGCAAGAGAAATGCTTACCCATCTTTTTTTATTTTTGCCCTAACGATTCACCTTGTTCTTGTTTACCTGAAGCAGGTATTTATATCGAAAGCAAATGCCGTCACAATGATCGTGTCCATTTTTATTATTAGAAACCGTGTAGGCCACATACGACATATCTACATACAACACGTACATGCCGAGAAAACGGAGAAAGAAGGTCGACCGACGCTCTAAGCAAATGGAAGACGAACGAAATGCTAATATTGTTCCTCAAAAGGAGTTGCAAAATAAGTGTTATTGCTACATATTATCATACTTAGTATTTCTGCACCTGATTTAAAAAAAGTTATTTTCCACTTTATTAAACATGCCCATCTAGCCTTGAATTCGTAGCAATTTAATGCTAATCGTCAATCTCGTTGAGTAATCACCAAACTTTAATTTTAGTAATATTAAATGACTTACTACGCCTCTGCTGTCGATCCAATTTTCCCGGATATTTTTGGAAATAATTAGTCCAGCCAGGAGAAAATAACTCCAAAACTCGTGAGCTCTTGTAAAGCTTGGGCAACCAAGCGCTTCATAATCACACATCAATTATGTACTCTCGTCACATCCCACAAGGCTGTCTGGAGTCGAATGTTTTCTCCGGATTTTCTCCATTGTACCAGCGGAAGCGCTCTTTCTCCCTAATTCATTCATTCTTCCTTCCGGCGAACGACAGCAGGCAATGTTTATACTGTTGTAGTCATCCTGCTGGTCTCCATCTCATCCATATTCACGTTATTTTATGGATATGAGGCTCTTTAAATGTAGTTGGTTGCTCGTAACACTAAACGATGCCGTTGATACCCACACACCCACACAACCCATGTCTCCCTCAGTCAGATATTATTACCTCCCCAGTAATTTTATCCAGTTGAGAGTGACCCTCCGTTCCATTTTCCTATTTTCCAGGGAGTATTTTGTCATTGAATTGCAAAACCTGTTTATATTCTCTTCCCCTGTTGAGTCAGTTGAGTGTTACACGAACGGTACATTATTAATATTTGATATTCATTCTGGTGTACAAGAGTTGTTTGACTCACGTGGAGCTCTTTGATGTGACATGCTTTTCGGAGAAACCCCTGTAGGACTAATTTTGCGTATAGGCTAATGCCAGTAATAACAGGACGTAGAATAGGACATGGTGCGGGGAAAGTGTGACAGGCAGTTGAGATTGACGTGTTCGTGTTATGCTTCTTCTCATTGCATTCTCATCATTAGTTAGGTAAACATGTTAGCTCATATTCATTCCACTTTTTAACAGCCTGTTGGTAGGAAGAAGGGGTTGCGTAAACTTAATAAAAGTGAGAAAGGCTACATTGTAAAATTTGATATGCTTACGAGAACAAGAATTCATGCACTATCTCTTTGGTTTACAGCAAAAAACACACGCACTAAAATAATTGTATTGTGCCGACCGATCAGATACACATTAAGTTAAAGTTAACATTCAAAAGTTTCTCTGGGTGCTCATATTTCTAACTTAATTGAGTTGCAAAATATCTGTCTCTGATCAAATGTAGCTAATTGCACTATTCATACATTTCTATTTGCATCGGCAAACATTTCCGCCTACTAGAAAACATTAAACAATATCCTACCCCACGGTTAAACCTCCTTTCAAGACGCTCCACAGCACAGTAGCTGCTCCTCCGATTATATTGTAAACGTAATGAGCGGCTGAACGATGAGTTTGCATACTAACAAACATATATATATTTTGTTGATACATTCATCTATTTCAGGACACCGACCTAAACCAACCAAAACTAACCTGCCTACTTGCATGCATACAAAATACAAACATTTTTACGCTATATGACTCTTGATGGATATATTCCTACGCTTTTTAATAGATGGAAACATGAAGACTGTCAAAATAAGGGTAAAAGCTATACAAAAAATACAAGCATCAGTCGCAGTCGGTTCCCATCCGTCCATGTAGGTTATATCCACACGAGGTCCCTCAATCTACGAGAGAAGGTAAAAAGCAACAAGCTGTATGGAGGGCGGAGGATATATGGAGGAAACATTACACCACATTCAAAACTCATCACCATCGTTTACCTCAAGCGTAAAAAAGTAGTGGAACAAGAGAAACGATATAAATATACGTACACTAGATCTCTGGATCTTCAGTCATTTTCATGCCGTTAGTCTTGCAACTTCTTGTCACGGGGAGACGAGATCCCGTTCAATGAAGCGTTTTTGTGTGCTCTTCTTATTGTGCTATTATTGCTATAATAAACGATAGTATTGTGAACTCCGCTTTCTTCATGAGACAAAAGGCTACTTTTTCATCTGTCCGTAACCTGCCTTAGAGAAACAGGATTGTAGAGAAAAAGGAACTTGAGTTGGAATTGAAAGAAAGACAGATTTGGGTTTCCATCCGTTCATCAACTCATTTTTGCCGGATTTCTAGGTTAAATCCACAAAAGTTTGAGAAAAGAGAACAAGGCAGGGCATTATTACAACGGGAAAAAAATCTCGAGACAAAAAATTATAAACAGTACTTTGCATTACATTTTTTCGTCAGACGCAATCTGCAAGTGTGCTATTTGAATATACCAACTTTTTATGTGAGCTACTGAACTACATATTCTCATTTTTCGACCATATGACCCACCACGTTGCACTTGATTGGAGCCTTTATACAGAATGAGTGTAAAAATGAAAGTTGTGTGAAGAAAGACGTTGAAATCTCGAAGGATGATAATTTACAAAAAAAAACAACCTGAGGATACTATCCACCATATCTGACTGAGCGCTTTGGAGAAAAAGTTGTGCATTTGTTATTGCCACTTTGTGAACTGTCGACAAGTGGAATGCACTATATTTTCGCATGATAAATCACTACGGATTTTATACGGACAACTCAAAAAGGTACAAATATGTTCTAAACTCAGTCACATTAGCAAGCATAAGGCATTCATGGCTTTATATTAAATATTGAAATAGATATTTCATCTCATTACAGTTTATAGTTGTTGCTGTTCCTTAAAATGCGTTAATACTCCACTAAAGACAATATGACGGAACGAAAAGAGTCTTCTCCGGAATCATCCACTTCGTCTGATACAAGAAACAGCGGTGCCCCTCTCAAGTGCCCACTGCTTCTCCAAGTTCCCCTTCGCCACCACTCCTCCTCCACCTCCACAAGTCAGTCCAGTCCCCGTCCGTCAGGCCGTGGGAGCAGTTCCACTTCCAGCCTGTCCATTGGTCAAACCTCGTACCGGGACTTGACTGACATTCAGGATGAGTTCAAAATCGTAAAAACCCTGTACAACGGCTCCTTCTCAAAAATTCTCTTAGCAAAACACGAGGATGACGACGGAAAATCCGCCAGCACTAGCAACTACCTCGTTTTGAAAGCCATCCCGTCAGGTGGTTTATTTACATATGACTTCAAACGGGAGCTTCGCTACAACTACTTTCTCAGCCCGCATCCAAACATTGTAACATCTTTCAATATTTCCTTCAATTGGGCCTCCTGCTTCAATGTTTACGTCCAGGAATATGCGCCTTTCGGTGATTTATCGAGACACGTCACGCGAATGTGTTGTCAGTCTGCGTCTGCATCAGCACCACTTTGTTTACCAGAATGTCAAGTAAAGCTCATGGCTCACGGCATAGCTTCCGCGTTAGAGTTCATGCACAGTTTTAAACTAGTTCATCAAGATTTACGAGCAGAAAATGTACTTGTTTTTAAGTCAAACCTGAGCGTAGTAAAGCTGGGGGATTTTGGGGCAACTCGAAAGGAAGGCACGTTGATTACCAAGGGCAGCCTGGTATCCTCTTCGGGGTCGAATTTACTACCTCCAGAAATCTCATATTTGCTTCCGCAAGAGAGATATGAATGTCAGCGGTCTTCAGACGTTTGGCAAATGGGCATCTTATTGTGTGTTTGCTTGACGGGGAGTTCACCTTGGGAGTCGGCAGATTTTACAGATCCAGTTTTCAGACAGTATACCCATTGGCTCAAAAGAAAGTCGCTGAAAGTACCGGAACCTTTTAGAAAGTTTACGCCCCGGTTGGTCCGCCTATTGAAGAGGTTGTTGGAGCCGAAATGCCACCGGAGATCGGAAATTAGGGAAGTTTTCAAGTATCTGGGCGATGACTGGATTAAACCGAATTGTAGAAATGTTGCTCCCACCACCGTGACCCTCAAGCAGAACAAGGGTTCATTGAAGGTTAACCGGCAGAGAAAGAACAAAGCAAGAATTGCGACTGACCCTGGAAATACGAAATCCATTGGGAATGAGAACAGTAATGATGCGAGTGGTATGCATAAAGTAAGGGATGTAGATATTTCCACGGATGAAAAAGACAATATTGTGAAGCAATGGATTGGCCATTGGGTCGCGTCTACGTCTGCTGCCAGACCGGAGATGGAAAATGCTCATAATCCTGACTGAATTTTTATAGTTTGCAAGTTTATGTATAAATATAGTCATTTGATATTATGTCATTCATGATGTGTGTAGTAGTTGTTACGAAATGCTAATACATTTTGAATTGTTATGTTCACTTGGCATGCAAACCTTGAATGAAATCCGCATCCCTCATCTAAAGGGGATAGTATGAAAAAGGATATTACAGTAGAATATTGATGTCAATTTTAGTTGATCTGTAATACTACTTATTTGCATGTAAGTAAAAGTAAACTAGCGAACAAAATACATGTGGATGTGAAGGTTTATAGGTAAATGTACATTTTGAGTCATAGGTTGCTATTGTATAATATAAAATGAGAGATCCTTTGTAGCAAATGTACATTGTTCGTATATTCATAGATTCCGGACATGTCTGTCCAAATCATCCCCATTATAATAATAAAGCCGTAAGGATTTTCTGGAAATGAAGTTTTGTTCTTCTGTAGTTGAATTACTGATATTAACGGCCAGCCTTTTTTCTAGATTCATTCGTGGACACATGTGAGCAATATTATGCATTGTGTTAAGGAGCATTATCGATTTCTTCAAGATTATCATAATTAAATTAAATGCTTAGCATTTGTTAGGATTCTGCGAATACGACTTTACTCCTGTATAACCTGGCATGGGAAGGGAGGAGGAAAGCAGGAAAGAGCGTATTTCAGCTCTATTTACAACGAGACATATGACAAACAAGTACGTATTTTTGTTTAATCTGGTTTCATAGTTGGATCCTGCTCCTCCGTTGTCGTCGCTTTTGACAATATTTCATTTTCAATCCTGACAACTTCAGCATCATCTAAACAGGGCAGGGGTAAAAGCAGGGAAACAGATTTCATAAAAACGGAAAGTTTAGAAGAACAAAACTATTTTGGCTTGCGACATAATGGGGCCAAAGGAAGACCCTGAAGTAACATCATTAAAGAAAGAGATAGAGGCTTTAAAGCAGACCCTGAAAGCAGCTCAAGATGCAGCAAACGACTCCACCTTGGACAGCGTTTGTTCTGGAGTGAATGACGTGCCAAGATTAAGATTGCAGACGAAGCGTCTCTTAAAAGGGCACATTCATAAAGTGAATTCTGTTCACTTTTCCGGAGATTCCAGGTAATGAGCTGTAGTGTTGTAGTACATAGCAAGATTAAATTACATTTTAATGAAAATTAAATATTTCCCTGTTTCAAAGGCATCTGGTTAGTGGTTCACTGGACGGGAAACTCATAATTTGGGATACTTGGTCGGGAAACAAGGTCCAAATCATTCCGTTAAGGTTATAGATGGGAGAACAGCTATTATAAGTAGAATCTACTTAACACTTGAATAAACTCAATTCAATTCAATTCAAGGTCATCGTGGGTGATGACTACAGCCTTCTCCCAAAGTGGGAATTTTGTGGCTTCCGGTGGGATGGATAACATGGCCACGGTCTACGACTTGAACAACAGGGATTCGTCTGGAGTTGCTAAAATCACGAGGGAGCTTGCTGGATACGATGGATTTTTATCATGCTGCCGATTCGTCAATGACCAGAAACTTGTGACGGGTTCTGGAGATATGAAAATGTATGTAAATTCAACACGGCACTTCCAAATGGCTTGCAAATGTTATAAAACATGTTGAACTATCCGAAGAGATTTTGTTTCCTTGTAGCTGCTTATGGGACTTGTCCTCAGGGAAGCGAATTGGAGAGTGGTTCGGACACGCAGGGGACGTTGTCTCCATGAATATGAAGCCCGATGATCCAGAAAATGTCTTTATTACCGGATCCGTGGATCAATCTGCAAAACTATGGGATCTACGCGAGAAAGCTGCTGTGCAAACTTTTTGGGGGCATTCTGCAGACGTGAACTCAGTTGCTGTATGTGCACATGAATGAAGTATTTGCAGAACTGATTGGAAATGCCTATAATTACTTGCAAATGATACTAATTTTTTTGTAGTTTCATCCATCCAGTTTAGCATTCTGCAGTTCTTCCGAGGATAAAACAGCGAGACTCTTTGATCTCCGAGCAGACCAACAGGTGAATGCACAGATTTTGTCAGGCAAGAAATATTATGCTTGTCCGTGATAAAAACAGAAACATGCAATTATTTTTCCACTTTCGGTATAGGTCGCTCAATATGTTAATCCGGGTGGTGGAGGTGGCGGAAGTGAAACAAGTACAGGTGGTTTCACATCCTGCGGAGTTAGCAAAAGTGGTCGATATCTGTTTGCTGGATGTGACGACTCCAATATTCACATATGGGACCTACTCAAAACTAGTCATGCAGGTAATTTGACACAAAGTACATTGAAACTTAATTCCAATTGGAACTTTCCAACCGGAACGTTATGTTTTCGTGTAGGAACGCTTGGTGGTCACGAGAATCGCGTTACGTCCCTTTCCGTGGCGGAAAATGGGATTGCTTTGGCGTCCTCGTCGTGGGATCAAAATATTCGTGTTTGGGTTGCTTAAAATTATTATTATATTCACATCTAATTTCCATCCAACAAATCTATTCACATTTGCTTGCTTTTAGTCTGTGCATAGTATGTTATTTGGATTGGGTAGGGTTGTTACAAGAACCAAAATCTGTCAGTTGGTGCAATAGATTTTACAAACCTTAACACATTCATTTGGATCTCAATTATAAAACATATCCTAATAAATCTTTAAAAGCTATAACTGTCGGGCATAAACGTCTAATGAATGACTTTTTTGTACGTGGTTGACGCAAAAGCACGCGATTACTAGAAGAGAAAGCTATCAAATTAGTGACACTTTGAAAACAATAATGAGTCATAAACTCCAAGAAGAAATAGGGGAGTCCCTAACTGAGCTCGGGAAGTGGTCCGCGTTTGCTGTGCAACTTACAGGCTACTTTCCTCTATCGTCCGCCTCTACAACAGGAAACTCTCGATCATTCCGGTTCACCTGGACTGGTAGCATCCTCCCATATTTTTCCGCCCTCCTGACCACCGCATCCTTTACCTGGTGTCTCGTCTACTTTTGGCGATACAAAGAATTCAAATCCTTCATCGAGTTTCAAGCTCCCACCGAGGTGGCCGCCTATAACTTGATGATTATCACGTCAACCTTGTCTGGCATTTATATCAAAATCTTTGGCCTAGTTAATGGGAAAAAGTATGAGGAATATTGGGAGGATACCAAATCGCTGTTGGAGAAATTTCACGTTCAGTCGACCGCATCCTATCCGGGAAATCCACAGGTCATGATAAATGGGAAGGGATTTCACAAAATCAGAACAAGTTGCAGATTGGAAGTTGCACTGATGGTGATTCCCGTCATTGTTCACGTCTCCATTGTTTACGGGTGGTCGACAATATTTTCGTTTGTGGAAGATGTGGCAAACAGTTCAAATCCCTGGTCGCATACGGATACACAGTTATACCTGGGTCTAGGCTTCTGGACACTTTTTGCCCTGCTTCATGTTGGGAACGGGATTTGGATGAACTTTTTCGTTAAAATTTATACGGAATGCTTGCACTCGCTGGTGATTGAATTGAAACGGCTAAAGGCCACCGCGAATGGAGATCTTGATGATCTTCATGTTGGGAACGGGATTTGGATGAACTTTTTCGTTAAAATTTATACGGAATGCTTGCACTCGCTGGTGATTGAATTGAAACGGCTAAAGGCCACCGCGAGTGGAGATCTTGATGAAGACAATCAGAAGGGAAACATTGGAAAATATGATGACTCCCACTATGGACCCCATTTCCCATCATCTCTCCCCAAAATATCGGCATGGTGTCACCAATGGAATTTTCCATAATTTGAGCTCCCACTCACAATCGGATTTAAAACGGATTCTCGACAGACTGACCTTGGTCGACCATGAAATATCCCGGTATAACGATTTCTTTGGAAATTTGTTGTTGCTCCAAGTGAGCAACTGTGTCATGAATTTATTAGCGGAATCATTTTTCGCCTGTTTGTGGCTGGGACGAGGAAAATGGAGGCCGTTTATGGAGACCCTAATCCCTTTGTATTTATTCGGGAAGGAGCTCCTGGATATGGGATCCGTCGCGGAGGATTTGACTGATGCGGCTGAGAATGTGCTAGATGCGGTGGCAGAAGACGTCATGTTGGAAACGCTGTCGGAAGAACTATTCCTAAAGGTTTCTCATTCTCATACTAAATTTTGGCACTGCTGTCTTTCGCACGAGAATGTAAGGAAACCGCCATAAAACCGGATTATTCTGTACTTTCAGATTCAAATTATAAGCGTCCAACTCTGTACCAAACCGCCAGTCATATCTGCACGACAGTTTTTTACAATTAACAGGAGTTTGGTAACTTCCGTATGTTTTCCTTGCAAAAATATAAATGCATGTTTTAATTTTACAGTAATTTTAACCCCCTCCCCCCAATAAAATCGCTCCTCATTGAGTATCCCTATCTCCACAGGTCATGAGTGCTCTGGCCACTTTCCTCGTTGTTCTTGTGCAGTTTCGAGACCAGGACGATGCTGATGCAAAGGAACTAGCTAGTACATCAATAAAATCTACCGTTGCACCTGCTCCTCTTGTTCTTTCCTTTAATAACAGTAGCAGCTAGTTTGCCACCCTTATGCCACGGCGCAATCACACAATTACAAAAATTCATCTATTGAATTTGAATTGCGTCACTTTATTTTTTAAATTGACATTTATCTTAGATCAACAATAAATATATGAATTTTAATGGAAAATAAAACTGTAATGTACTACATGTAGGTATAATAATAATAGTAATATAGTTTACTATTTAGTCAACTTTAAAATTACTCTTGAATGAACAGTCATCTCGTCGCAAACACCATTTCCATACTCAGCATCTCACTCTTATATAGTGCATACAATGATAGTACATTAGAAATCAGCAAAGCCACTACGATCAGCCAGACCAACGCATGACTTCCAGTTTCCACCCCTCTCCCAAGAATAACCGAAGTTTGTCCACCTTGCTCGTGCTCTCCATCCTTGTTTTCCATAATTGGGCTAGAAAATATTTCATCATCCACAGTCTCTTCTTCCTCGTCAATATTATCATCGTCCAAATGTTTCCCAGTACCCTTAGCCTTTTCCAAGCTATCCCCTGTCTCATTTCCTTCACCATTCACCTGGCCTACGATATGGGCCACGTGTATATATCTCTAAAGTGTTGTTACAAGGTTGTTGGGAGAAATACCGTCTGTTTGACATATTCCCAATTGCAATCTCACACGGACACGGGAGCGTAATCAAAGTAGCCTCATCCTGCCTCTCTTGCTTCACCGCTTCTAGCTTTACCCTCCCGTAACATTTAACTGTCACATTGTGTTCCATTGGTTTCATTCAGGATTGCCCCTGTAATAGCGTACCTGTTAGACGCCAACTGGGTGACAAGGGGGAAGTCATACAAACTCTGATTTTTGGGTACAGGCGTACATTTAAAATTGCAATTAGCTTTAGTTCCTTCCTGATCCCCAGATAAGAGTGATTCTACACAGGCGTCGGGCATATTTCGATGCGTTGCGTCAGGGATACGGCAAACATGATAAGGTCCACAAGTGCTTGGAGCTTTCATGATTGTTGCCACTTCCCCCGTAAATTCATACCCCGCCAGGTACAAGTCATCGGTTTCGTAATTCTTAATTTCGCAAATGCTTCCCGTGTGGCTTTCCGTGGTTCCCATATTTCGAATATAAAATGGGACCTTACTGAGTCTGAAAAGTTTATAGTCCAAGTCGTGTTTTAGCACCGGAATCATCATTCTCAACATGAGGTACGCTTCGGACGCACTTTCAATAGCGAGCGCACAATCCGTCAAGGGTAATTTATAGTAATGACTCAACAGCTCTTCAAATGGGAGCGATAATTTGTATCCAATTTGGAACAACTTTTGTCTGACTTGCTCCAGTAAAGTGGTCAACATTTCGGGACTTATCAGACTGATATCAAGACGGTAGCTTTGGCACGTGGAAAAAGCGGTTGCCCATCGAATCGAGTCTACATAAGTGGATAATGTGTATGAATTTTGTAAACTGGCGTAAGTAGTCATCTCAAGGAACTTCCATTCTTGCTGATGAAGATGGGTAAAATTGATATTCAACTGCTCCAATTTATTCTCGGCGAGTTTGTGCAGGTGGGTGAACTTTGTAAATGCCATTCTTGCATGTTCTGAGCCAGACAATGAAATATTCTTTTCCATCAGCGTAATTTGCTTGGCTAAACTACACCGCCCAATGAAGTCGTCAACATAAGCTTGAAATCCTTTAAGGGTGGTGGCAAAATGGGCGAAATGGGGGCGGATCCTTTCACAACTGAAGTTCTTCTCATAAAAGTCATTTGTTGTTGGAGAGTCTGTATAAATGTTTTTGAAGAAACGGGTATTTTGGGAAACGGGTGTTAGTAAGTTGTCCATGTGGTATTGAATTGGGCAGAGATAATTGGGTGTTAAATCGGCGTTTTGGCATTGGGGTGCTGATCGATTAAGACGATGCCCTTGGGTTGACCAGTCGGGTATTGGAATTTTGAGGAGAACTGGGTAGCCCGATTCGTAAAACCAAGAGTAAGTCAGTTCATGAGGGAATGTGCCCAACACCAACTCTGCACTGGAGTCCACTCGGGAGGAGGTTCCGCTTCGGGGACGTAGAGTCGAGGGAGAGGAAGGTTTATCATAGTCGATGCTGTTGGCGGCTTCAGCCAGGTAGAGCGAGAGAAAAACAAATGAGGTTCTTACTAACCTAATTACGTTTGATGTAAATGGACACATACTATGGGCTTCCAACTAGGATACAGAATTCGCAAGTCAAAAGTGTTGTATGCAGCGGCGTTTAACAAGCCGCCTTTTACTCTAGTAGCGATAAATAAATGAGCAACTCCCACGTGTCGTATGCACACAATGAAAGGGAAATAAATTAATACAATTATATTCACGCCAATCTCAGCAATAATGTGAAATTGTCAAAGACAACCCGATAGTAAAAATGTAATAAACACGTAGATTGACATGGCGGATTCCTTGACAAGAAAACTTTTATTTGTTTCTAATGCCTAGTAAACGGGCGTGTATTATGACACATAAACACATAAACTAGTAGTTGTACATACGCTATTATTATAGTATTATTTATAGATACAATAAAACCATTGTATTCATTGAAGGACAAGGACACAGTAAACAGAAATGGTTGTCGTAAGTGTTGTATACTGGTGTAAATAATATAAAGATATATAAAACAGGAAACAGTTTATTCAAGTCAGTTTCAACTTCAATATCACGGTCATGTAGTAATCGCATGCTGATTACTAATACGCATCTGTACCAACACGATGAAGTATGTGGCCAGGGTGTTAACAGCCTGAAATGTGTAATCAAAATCAATGCAGTTTTTATTAGCATTTGACTCCACTCTCTATTTTTACTGATCATAGATCCGTGAATTTGTCACTTACAGATGTCAACAGGGCAGTCCGAATTTGAAATAATTGGCCAACATAAATCCCCACGCCCTTTCCCGACAACCTGGTCACAGTTAGTTGCACCTGTTGGCAAACGTAACGTGCGTCATGAGTGGACAATAGCACAACAATTTTATAGAAATTTTCACTTTTATGAAACTTACCATCCATTGATCTTCTAGAGAAAGCACCGCTGCCGGTATTTGCTGCAATTGAGTCATCATCTCCTCACACTTTTCGGTTAAGTCACTAGCCGTGAAGCAAAGTGCAATAAGTGACAGAGGAAATATTAATAGAGGAGTAACTTGCTGCACCGCCCATGAAAATTCGTTCCATACCCGGGGATCCGTGTGACAAAAATATAACGCAAATATAATTTGCGCCAACCCTATTATCGTTTCCATTAGCAGATTAACTATGAAAATTTTGTTAAACCCGATCACAGCTTGTTCCAACTGCTGGATAAGCTCAAAAATAGGAGCGCACGGGAAATTATACGATATGCCAGGTATGCCCTGCTGTTTTATAATGGAGCCCTCAAGTCTCCTTTTAAAAATGGCCAGCTTTTCCTCTTGCTTGAAAACAGTACAAATCCTGGCATTATCTTGGATTTTTTTGGAGGCAACCTCGAACCCAAATGTAATAAGCTTAATGAAATATATTAAAAACAACACGTTGGTGGTATGAAGGCAGGTGACTAGCTCCATGTACACGTTCATCACGGCCGGGAAAACCTCCTCGTTTTTTCTACTCTCCAACCGAAACACGTATGGACAAATGGCACATGACATGTGAAACACGGTAACAAGCGTTGACAATAGAACCCAAGTGCGAGCCCATCTATTAATTTTCTGCAATTTTCGTTCTACTTCTGGCTGAGACAAGAACTCACAGTATGTTTCCACTAATGATACAATTTTACTCCAAAAATGATTCCACTTGGGTAGTTTTAGCAGACCAAAAAATCTCATACTTGTTTCAACCAACATCCCCTGTGGCATCCCATGCAACGATGCAGGCAATGTCGAAAACGTTAAGCTTTGAGTAGTGGAAGTATGCATCGTATTTGATACTGTAGTAGCCAAAAATATACGTCAAGCTGAAAATTAAGAAACAACAGTTTATAACCACTCCAATGTTCCGGGAGTAGCCGGTATGGATCTGCTGCAGGGAACCTTTCTCCGATTTCTTTATGCAAATTGGCCAATAGCAGGAAATTCTGGGGGTTGAGAAAGTCCAATTTGATGAACGTAAAATAAATGATTCAATCACCGCCTTGTTCCGTTTAAATTCCATCCTTTAGTCGGAGTGTGAAGCGGAAAATGAAGGTGAAAGTTTAGCCATTATCAGCGGTTAGTTGAAAGTAGAGCTACAGCTAATCCATTGAATATGGTGCGGCGTTCAATACTACTGTCTAGTTTAAATTTTGCATTTCCATCAAATATGTGGCATAATAATCCAATATCAATTTGTTTAATGAAGATTGGACGGCCAACAAAATAAGTGCTGTTCGGTTATGGTGCAATGAGATAACTAAAAGGTGCACAACAAGGGACTTATTTTCAAGACATTTCTATGCATTTTAATAAAATTGAGTGCTAAAAATTGGCAGTGTGTACGCATTTTAGCACAATGGCGGAACGAACGGACTGACGTTGAAATACTTTTTTTATCACGAGTTATGACTCCAGGCTTTCTAATTAATATGAATTTTAAGTGAATTCTCTGATGACGTATCGAGGTCCACTGGCTCGAAAATCAATTTAACTTGTTAGAGTTTAACGGGATTGTCCAGTATTGCCAAGACTTGCCTGGACCTGGAGTGTTTGTGATTTGCCTCGTTCCAATTAACTCGATAAAGTAAATAGCAAGATTATTTAATGCCTATAATACTATTAAAAGTTATGATTTGGTTTTGGTTCAACTATCGTAGCTCATTTGCCAAAAAGAACCGTTAGAACTAGATTGTTAATTTTAGGTATGTATGTATATTACTACCAAACACCTTTATAAAATTTTACCCTTTTGGGTCACTTGTATCTCCGTAACCAAGCTGCCCCGGGTTGTAGCTATCCATCCACATAACGCATTTATTTTTCCGACTGATACTTCTATTAGTAAATTTTGCCTACATACCTGGGTACACTTCTCACTCACCTAGCAAAAATAAGTGGCTTAAAAGTTTACGGGAGAATGGAAACATTGTCACACTTGAGCTCATGAAGAGGCATGAAAATCACCGTATTCTCGTGAAATTATGAAGTACAATAAAAAAAGCATTATAACGCCATTCTAATATAACCTCTTTTGTCATGAAAAACCACTGTACGTAACGATCGATCTTCACTATACTATTTTCATGCAATTCGACTCCACTGATGCAATCTTCTGCTCAATTTAACTGATGCATTTTGTTAATTACTGTTTTACAAAAGGACAACCGCATCTATAAATCATTACAATCTTGACAAAAACGATAATTTGGTTTTGCCCACGGAGCAGTGTTTAATGAATCGTTTCCTTTGATGGTCAAGACAGTGTAGCTCGAGTTTCAACCATTCCACCACCCTATTGCAATGGCTAATTTTGCAGAAGACGGGAATGAAACCTTAGGAAAACTCTTACAACTCTCGAAATGGGCCATACTTTCCAATAAAATTTTGGGACAGTTTCCTTTCACCATTCAAAAATTCAGACAAAATGGGGTTCTCCTTAAGTTTAAATTGATCAGTTTTCCAATCATAACCTCTTTAATTTTAATGGTAATTTTTCTCTCGTGGCTAATCAACTATTACATTCGTCTACGACCGAAAATTCGGTTTCTGAAAATATTCGGTCCAACTGAATACCTCGCGTACAACTTTATGATTATTTGCACGTCCATAGCCCGACTCCATGTTCAAATTCGTAGCATCTGGTATGCTAAACGAACAATAACGTTTTGCATGAAAAACTGTGTGTTACTGGAACACTTTCAAAAGTCCGGATACAACCTAGATGGAGAGTGGATTAGAAAGATTGGGATGGATATTCGTTGGATGTTTGTAATATCCACATGCCTGGTTCTCATACAGTGCTCCTACGTTCACGTTTATACTGGATTAAGTCAGTACTTCACTCTGGTTAAAGTTAAAACGTGGCCAATGCCCGCTGATATTGAGGAACGAGTCGGTTCTGGAATATTTTGGACAATGATAAACTATTTGCGAGCTGCTAATTTGTGGGTCGTCTTTTTCATCAAACTGTACACGGTACTGTTTAAACAGATCACTGTTGATTCAAATGAGTTCAACAAAAACTCTACACCACATAATCAGCCGAAAATATTTTTGCAAGAGTTGTCCAAAAAGTATGCTAGTTCCACAAAGGTTTCCATTTTCCATAGGGTTTTTCCGTCTAGTCACCTTCAGCAGGAGTTGAAACCTAGTAATTCCGTATTACTACAAGAACATGTTGAAACTAATCTGAATTTGTATCTTGCAACAAGGAGAATGGTGAAAGAATTTAGTGACGTATATAGCATGGAAATTATTTGGGATGTGATTGCTGTGACAAATGTCACAATTTATTTCTTTTTTGGCTGTTTCTGGATGCAGAAAGGGCAAGTTAAGGTTATGGGAGATATTTTGCTGCCATTGGCGTTCTACCTGGCAAAAATTATATTGCTCGGATTGGTATGCGGAAGGTTGACCGAAAGTTCAAAACTAGTGGTCCCAGCAATCCTTAAGAATACTAAGATGGAACAATTGAAAATCGAAACAAGAAGAAAGGTATGACATCATTTCCCAGAGTATTACTGACGCGAATCGCAAATACCGTCGTATTTCGTACTCTGACTTCGTAAGTATACACAGTAAACATTGCTAAACATTGCAATAGTTACAGATTTGGAGAATGGTCGGAGAAATTCATCCTGTGATAATTTCTGGCAAAGGATTTTTTACTGTTACCGCATCATTGACTACTGCGGTTGGTTTACACTTGCCGTTTTTCTGTAACATTAAAACGAGATTTTCACATTGATCCTTGTCGATATTGCTAATCTTGTTTTTATTATTAATTTTGTAGATATTGGGCGGAATATCGTCATTCCTAGTGGTTTTAGTTCAGTTTCGATTGGCCGAATAGAAGCATTTGCCCAGGCATAATAAGTAATTAGGTACATTATCACATCATCACTTGCAAGCAAGCAGATAACAACCAAATTACGAACAATAGCATCATCCTTCTCTACTTAAATTTTAGCCTACGTAAATCCGCCAATAAACGCCTGACTCCATTAGACGCCGGCCTCTTTTAAACGCCGGGGGAAAATGGAGGTAAATTTGAAATAAACGCCGGGCCTCTATTAAACGCCGGTCCCAATCAA
>JAANSN010001738.1:0-30201 GCA_036850665.1 Dicranocentrus wangi | reverse complement strand
AAAAAATGTGGTTATGATGAAAGAAATGGCCTCCATACGGTTCATATCAAATATAATAATAATTCGACAACGAGCATGCATACATTCATCAAACAACTCTCCTCTAACAAGTAATTTCACTTTAAATGGGAAAAAAGTAGTAGCAGAATAAATTGGAAGACAGAAATGGATGCTTCCTTTACACTCAGTCGGTCGGTGCTTAACCTCTTCACATCATAAGAGTTTATATGAGTCCGTCGTGTGTCTCATCGCATCACCAGAGTAAGAAATTCATGAGTGCGACCTTCGTCAGAGATTTATATAAGCTTCTTCTTATTTAAACAAGTACACAACTCTTCCTGGATATCCAAGTGAGACAAGAAATAAATAAGGAGATGGAAAAAAAAACTCTCGTGTATCTTATTACAGCTCGCTCTCTCTCTCTCTCGTCTCCTTACTTACTTACACGTTAGTAATACTTTGTACCCAACCAGCTCCTATTCGTCGTGTACGACCAGAGGGATAAAGTGATAATAATCGTTAGAATCCCCTTTTACAAATTGGAATATTATGGTAGTAGTAAACGGAGACAATCCAGCAGCAGCTTTCCTTGAGGCAATTAGAATGCGGGGATGAGTAGTGTTCCAGTTTTGTGTTCAATTGCATAATACGGTTGTTATGTGTGGGTTTTTAGACGCTCATTTTTTCTGGATGGTTATGTCGCCATACGTCACCAGTCAAAGTTTTCCTTGAGGGAAGCTTGGCATGCACGCATTTTGGAGCTTAGCTTTGATTTGCATAAATAGGCGATGATGGTAAAAAAAGGGGGAATTTAATGGTAACTTGCTTCAGGGGAAGGATTGCATAATAATATGAGAATTTGAAACTATATCATATTCAAAGTAATTGTGGGATATATTACAAATTTATATAAGCTGACTTGCTCCCTATTTATTATTACGACATTTTAGGTACAAGAAGTTAGTCAATAAGAAGTCAAGAGGAAGTTCAGTGAGAGCTTTCGCATTTACAAAAATTGACTTATTATTATGGTACACGGTTCTACAAACGCTTTTATTAGAGTTTTCTATCGGCTGCAAAAGAATTTCTGTTGAAATAGCGGCGGCGGCGACAGTCTCTCAGATTTACTTGCAATGAAGCTGATTTTTGAGCATGATGTTAGTGCCCAACATTGCTTCCCTCTCTTTCTCGATCGTCATTTGTCGTCGGTGCTCATCTACCACATTCTTAATGTCGAGTGCAATTCTGACAACACGGGCATCCTTTTCTATCTCTGCCTCTGGTAGCTGATAAACCAGAGCAGGCACAGCCTTTCGTGGTCTCTTAGCTTCCAAGCGCTTTATCTTCCTCAGTATCTTGGCTTTCATGTCGTCATACAATAGCTGTCGTTGGCTCTGAAAACAAAAATGCGCAAATCTCATATTATTACATTACGCCAAACTAAATAGAATTATGGAATGAGAAATGCATATTATTTACGCTGAACATTATGGCACAGAAGAGGGCAGGCCCTCATGTCGGACTACCGTTTACCTGATAATTTTGCTGGATGGCAATCTTTTCCGCTTCATACTTATTGGCAAGGTTAGACAACCGAAAGCGACGACTCACTTGTGATAGTTCTTGTCGAGCATTTAGCGTGGCTTCAATTGCCTCCATGCCTTTTAAGTATTCCTTCGATGTTCCTGCTTCTATCTCGTTGAGCTCATCCTGGATTTGAGCTAATCGTTCCTGTTTGTACCTACACCCCAGCAACAATATTGACAATAATAATAATATTAATATGTGTTGATGCAGAATATTCTGTAATAAGTATATAGCAGCAGCCATGAAATCAATGAGCATGATATTAGTTATATATAAATCAGCATACAATGCAAGAATGTACACAAATGATTCCTCCAGTTCATGAAGGTCTTTAACATTCTGCCGTTCTTCATCCTCACTGTGACTATCCCCATCTGTAAAGTATAAAAATACAATTTTTTTTATATGACAACGTGTGTGAATTGCAATCCACCGGTTTGGTCAACTTTGTCAACAGATTAATAGGCACCTCCACTCCTTCATAAAATGCATAGCTTACTAACCTATTGATTCAAGCAACCTACCTTCACCTGAAGCGTCGTACTCATTCTCACTTCTGGCCTTTTTGATCCGCTTGCAACGCTTGGCAGCGACATTCTTATTGGATTTCTTGTGAGCAGGGGCCGTCCGACTCGTCCGTCGTTTCGGAGGGCCGCTGTGAACAGGGCATTTTCTGTGGCTCTTGCCTTTGCAAGCCACTCTGGGTTTTTTGGCTGCTACAGTGGAAGGGGACGTGGTCACCGCAGGTCGCTTTCTGGTGTTATTCATTATTGCTACTGAGCAAAAGTGGACAAACTGGAGCACAACTCGTTTTTATATCGAATACTATTAGGTACACAAATTTGGTTCAATAAGCAATTTTCCGCTAATCTAGATCTTAACCTCAAAACTTAAAACAATAACCACCCATTGTCCACTTTTTCTTCGGTAATTGGCCCTGATCGGGGGCAAGAGTTGCACAACCTCCACTTCCCATGTACCAATCACCATAAAAGAATGGCCGTGAAAGTGGGATGAAATATATTGACAGAGAAAATTTTGCGAAACATTTATTACAAAGGTGATCAACCCGACAGACAGAGCTCGTCGAATGCTACAAACTATGCCACAAAGACGACAACGGGAGCTACATTGAGCTTGTGGTAACGTCAACACCGTACTAACCACCGTGATATTTGACTCGTGCAAAATGTTATTCGGCAAAGTAAAAGTTTAAAACATTTTTTGTGTAATATGAATACCTAATATATGATGATATTTGGCGCATTGCACGTTCTTTCTTGAGTACGAAAATGCATTGCTTAATATGTAAACATTTGGGAAGCAGGATGTGAGCGTCTATTTTCTTTTTACGTAAATTTTTTATCGGCTTTTGTCATTCGATACGCTTTTGACACATGAGACTTTTTTGCACAGAGAGTGCCCAACACGTAATCAGAATCAGAATGCAATGCAATGCATCGATTAGATAATTCAAAATGCAGCTCAAATGTTGCTATAACGATAAGTAACGTCGTCGTCGTCGGCTTCACTAATTATGCAACCCACTAATATATATATATATATATATGCTCCATTGAAACAGGAATTTATTTTGCTTCTTTAACTGCCCATTTCATTCAAATTCATTTTCCTCCTTTCATTCATTAAATGCTTTATTATTATACGACTGCAAATGAGAATCCTGATGGCGTCGTCGTCGTCGTCGTCGTCGTTCGTTGGTGTCTTAATTAACCTTACTGTCTCCAGTTTTGAAAAAAAAACTTGCGATGATTTACATGAGGCTTGTCATGATGCATGCTTTATCACACCTATTAAGTGGAGCAAACTTCTTATCAAACCAAATGGGATGCTTGCTTACTACTACTACTTCCACTCCACGCATGTTAGAAGGTGTGCAGGAGGAGATAAGAGTAGCGAATAAAAAAAATTGTGTAATACAAGCTGATTTATTAATTACCCAATTACCGTAAAACTTTTAGACGCTCATAAGGTCACACTTATTAATTTTTGCTCACAATCAGATTATGCACGCCATCCATCTCTTCATTCAAGTCAATTCATGGTCAAGTGAGAAATTTGGGCAGTCTAACCCACAATAAAAGTGTAAAGATGAGTAGAATAATGCCTAATAGATTTCATACGTAAAGAGATTAAAAAGGAGAAACGCGATAAACCTTTTACCACTGCGACACCACAGTCATCACTGAATTGATGATATTATGGCATAATATGATCTTGACAAAGGGTATCTATCACGAAAAGCTGCTGTAGACTTGATACGCAATACGCATGGATGCTGCACTACTACTATTACTACTACTGGATGGAGCCGTATCTGGTGGAGATGGGAGATTAGCTTGGATATTATATTATGCAGCAGTAGCAGCAGCAGCTTCGGATGATTAAGAAATCTTGATAATATACCACTATGGACTATGGACGACGTCCTGTTTAAATGGGGAGCTTATAAAACAATCCTTTCATCAATACGCTTTAATCTCCCTACACCATGTCAGCATAAAATTTAAAATGGTTTGATATTTTAGGGATTTATGGCGTAGTTTGTCCATATAGTATTTACTTAGCAGCGTGAAAAATATTGAAAAAAAGGCAACCTGATTTGAGACACATTCCTTCTTCTTCTTACAAGCCGGAAAAAATAGGTTTGTAAGTTACGGTCGGACTGCTGACATAGATACTGCAGATATACTTTCCCAAGATGAGCTTAAAGCGGGGCGAGGAGGAAACTCGAGCCTTAGTTGTATCAAGTCCGTCACTGGAACAACTTGTTGGAGGACTTGGGTTCTGTTCAGACAAGTGAAATCAATTGGAAGAAGTCTAGCATTTATTTACTCACTCTCTGTGATTGCAAAAACCCGTCTTGAAAATGCGTGACCAGCAAAAGCCCACGAGCACTCCCTCCATTCCCGATATAATTCGGAAGAAACGGGACGGGAAGGAGTTGAGTCAACCAGAAATTGAAGATTTGATTGACAAGCTCACTCAGGGAGACTCCAGCAACCGCGTTCATGACTCACAAATAGGTTCGTTCCATGTTTATAAATATTATCAATAAATAAAAGGGGAAGTTCGGACTAATTTCAAACCCCTTTTCCCAAAAGTAAATTAATGTTATGAATTGATTCCCTCCCTGATATAATTAATTTGTGACTTTCTCGAGATAACAATTTATTTCCGCTTTTGTACATCAAAGGTGCTTTCCTGATGGCGGTGTTCCTTAATGGCATGTCAAAAGAGGAAACGAGTGCTCTCACAAGGGCCATGACTTACTCAGGTAAACGTATTTTGTCATTTTACGAAGTAGCAACATGGAAATGTGAATGAAGAAGAAGAGCTCTTTTGTGTTATTTAATTAAAGAAGCGGAAATTGTACATGCTGTTGTGTGTCTATACGTGATGTTTCTCTAAACTCATGCATTTGCAAAACACAATATAAGTATATCAGCACAATCAATAAGTTTAGCCACTTGAGCTTTCCCTTTATTAGCATTCCTAGCCTACAGTATATCGCTTCAAGAATGGTTGAAATTGAACTTACCAGCAAACAAATTAATTTATAGCCTTTCCAAAGAAAAAAACACGCATTTGTACATAATTTGATCTTATGGATTTCACTTTTGTAAGTGGGTCGGTCACGTAATTGGTACCGTTGCGCGTCGTGCAAGTGCCATGTCTTTAATTAAAAGTATCACTTATCGATTCTCAGGGTATACGTTTACTTGGCCATTGGAATGGAAGGGTACCGTGGTGGATAAGCACAGCACCGGTGGAGTTGGAGACAAAGTAAGAAGCTCCTCTTATAACAGCTTATAACATTACGAAATGAGATCTTACTATTAGACCTACATACTATCGCTATTGCCATTGTCAAGCAAAACTAACCTTCCAGACGACGTGTAATTAATGAACGCAATGATTGTCAGGTGTCTTTAGTGCTTGCACCAGCTTTGGCAGCTTGTGGTCTCCGCGTCCCAATGATTTCCGGTCGTGGTTTAGATTTCACCGGAGGAACGCTCGACAAATTAGAGTCCATTCCAGGCTTCACCGTTCTTCTCAACAAGGAGAAAATGCACAACTTGCTGGAGTCCGTGGGCTGCTGTATAGTTGGGCAAACGGAGGATATCGTGCCTGCCGATAAATTGATTTACGCAATCCGCGACATCACTGCCACTGTGGAGCGGGAGGAGTTGATTGTCGGTGAGATTTTTTCAGTAATTGAATGGCACTGCCAACTGCAGCGCCGCTAATTCATGAAATCATGGCGAAATTGTGCACACGTCGTTCTGGTCTTTGATGCTGTTTCATCATCCCTCCATTTAGCTTCCATTATTTCAAAGAAGGCAGCCGAAGGCTTGGATTCGCTGATTTTGGACGTAAAAACTGGAAGAGGAGCCATGATGAAAGAACTGAATCGCTCAAAGAGTCTTGCTGAGAAGCTGGTATTTTATGTTAATAATGATGGCAGATTGCAGCTTCAGATTTAAATGAGCTTGAGTATTATATAACGTTTTTTGGTTCGTTTATTATTTCTATATAGGTTGAAGTTGGAAACAGCTTTGGCATGCATGTAACCGCTCTCGTTACCGACATGGATACCCCACTTGGAAATACAATTGGCAACGCGTTAGAAGTGGCTGAAGCCATTGTATCACTAAGAAATCAAGGGCCCGCGGATCTGTTGGAACTAACTAGCTACACAGGTAATAATTATGCGACCCTGTTTGAGTAGATGCTTTCAAATTCAATAAAAATAAGCCAGTTAACATTTTAATCAAATTCTGTTATCAGGTGGTCGCCTTCTTGCCTCCTCGGGGAAAGCAGCTTCGGTGGATGAAGGACAAGCAAAAATTATGCAGGTTATTAAAGATGGCTCGGCTTTGCAAAAGTTTCACGACATGCTAGTAGGCCAAGGAGTGGAGGCAGAGGTTGCACACGAAGTATGCTTTGGCAATATTTGGAAGTATTTACCGCAAGCCGAAAAAATAACGACCATTACGTCAACAAAGACGGGTAAGAGGAAGAATATGAAGTACTGTAATCCTCAAAAATGCACACACACACACACACTATCTAAGTGTATTTTAATATTTCATTGTCAGGGTTTATCAGTGACATTGACCCGCTGACCATTGCACGCGTCTGCCACAGTCTTGGTTGCGGACGAACCAAGCCTGGACTTCCTGTCCTTCTTGAGCCTGGTGTAGTTTTGAAGAAAAAGCTGGGAGATGCTGTGCAGATTGGGGACGTTTTGTGTGAAGTTCATCACGGCACAATTGAAGCGGATGAAGGCCACCTGGAAAAGCTACGAGGTGCTATGAAAACGTCGACCAGCTCCATTAAACGTAGTCCATTAATTGTTGATGTGATTGAGTAAATAATTATTACGTTGCTAAGTATTATTTTTAAAGCCGCAGCAACAAGTTACAATGATTTTACGTGGTCTTGATTAGACGTTGAGTTGCGCTAAAAAAAATTTATCCAGTTTTCAGAATAAAAACACTTTAGTTCCTCAATGATGATTCGATGTGCGCAATGTCAATAATAAATCACTTTACGTGAAATTGAGGGATGAGTGGTGCTTTTGGAATACGCATATCGATCAAAAAGACAGTATCCTCTTTCATTTATAAATAACACAAAGGGCATTTTTGCTCCACATTAAACTCTTATTACCTATGCATACTGATTCAGAGTTTCAATTGTCAATGAAGCAGCTTAAGCAGCTTGGCTTCTACTTGAAGAGTGAGGTTTCATGCAAAATACGTAATGAATAAGAAGACTTTGTCCGACCTTTGCATTTGGGATACTGGATACTTCTTTTGATATTTGTGATACAGCAGATAAAGATAAAGATATAACGGAAGAAAAGTCCACAATGTTTGCTACAATCCAGAAAATGCATGCCAGAATGCTCTCCTTTCTGTCACCAAAATCGACAGATGAAAATCATACAGCCACCCACACGGTACTATATAGCTACTTCGTATTTACAATAGTTGTATTCTCAAAAGCTGGAAAGGGACCTGGGAAATTCTTCTTTCGTGTACTTATATGCTCTTGTTTTATTTTATAAAAGACATCTTGTATTATTTTATAGAATTATACATGTCAGTCACAGATTTTTTATATTTTGTGATGAAATTCCAGCTAACACTTATCTTAGTGTTTAATAATGTCATAAAATAATTTTAATTCTTTGAAAATAAATCGCTCGATTTATATTAGGTATGTGTATTTTCTTACCCTTGTAATTAATTACACAGCTGCAGGATATTATATTGTATCAAACTTTTAACTGCTGGTAGTATTACTCCATTATTACTACATGCTTCGTAACAGCTTCAACAAGTCATTGTACAGGAGTTCATTAATGTCAGTGGCATACAGGAAATCCAAGTGATTGAAAGCAGGTAATTTCACCTTGAAAGTCAGAATTACATTTGGTAGCTTCCCAGCTAATTCCAGTACATCCTGGAAAGTAAAATTGACGATGGATAAACACACCTTTCGTTCGTGTAAATATCATATTACTATTAAACCCCAACTTCCAATCCGTGAGGTTAAACTTACGCCGGGCACAGCAAGCCAATCATTTTGTCCATAATACAGCGCCACTTTCGCCGTTACCTTTGACAAATCGTACTCTGGTGGTGTGTCAGTTCCATACTTGCGTAAATTCCGCACCCTTCCATAGTCAAACTGGCGAAATTTTCCTGATTTCATTAGCTGGAGAAAGTGGATCACCGTGTGAGAACTCGTTCCTGCTGGAGTGTGGCCCATAACGACTGGAACTAAGGACTATAAGATATACAAGTACAAGTTGGCAAGTTTCATAAGGCATAAAAATCAATCCAAAAACGGTGGTTGTGGTTAAACNTCAATCCAAAAACGGTGGTTGTGGTTAAACGGCTTGAATTGAATGAAAGGTAGAGAACCTCGTTCAGTTGAGCTCTATCATATCCACACATGAGAAACATGATGTTTTCGCAAACCAGTCGTTCATACAGTTTGTCTTGGCATAGTTTCTTTTGCAATTCAAACACCAATCCACGATTTGGCAAGAACTCTCTGTCCCCAACGAATACTTCAATGTCCTATAATAACACAGTTTTTAAGGTATATATCTATGTACGGGTGGTAACTGATACATGATAAACTGTGACACAAATGAGCTTTTAGTTAAAATAATATAGAATTTCCCTGCCAATGCAAGATACAAACCTTTAGTTCCGTTGCAAAATCAGCTAAATACTTTATTGGAGACACGGTTCCATTCAGAAAGGCAACAGGGCCCATTGCAAACATTGCATTAATTTTGGAGTTATATTGGGGATACTCGGACATGGCTATCCAAAAAACTAGAAAAGTGAAGTACGAATGCATCAATCCCAGAAGAAGACAGAATTGCAAAAATACAAAAGTTGAAAAGTTTAGGAGTAGTTTAGACTGGCGACAGACAGATACCCTTAGTATATTATGAAAGTCCTTTTCAAGTACATACCAACAGTGCCCATGGAATGCCCAACGTAGTATATACTCTCTTTTCTTGTTGTCACCAAAATATAGTCGATGATGGCAGGAATGTCGTACAACCCAACTTCATGAAAACTAATAAGAAAATCCATTGCATCATCGTACTCGTCGTATAAGCACATATTTTTTTAAACTGCTTAACTCACCTAAAATCCCAAAACGCAGTTTCATCTGGTGTCAAGGAAATATGCTTCCGACTGTATGTGTTCCCGCGAACATTGGCAAGCCACACGTCATATCCCAAGTCAGCAAGTTGATATCCTAAAATCAAAGTCATTTAAAAACTTTTAGTCATACATCAAACACACATTAATTAGCAAACTCAAACTATGATTTTCCGTCCTCCTTAACGTTTTATAACCTAACGACTTGTCCACAGTGTTCATAATCCAATCTGAAGATGAGCAGAGAAGCCCATGATGTAGCAAAATGGGTGGTCCCCCAGACCCATTCTTTCTTCCGTGTGGAATACGATGTAGAGTAAGGATAAATCCGTCCTGAGTTGTCACCTCATGAGATTCTGCTGGATACCCATATTTCCTCAGCAGTTCCGGCTAGTAATAAGGTCACATGGTCACATGAAAATATATGGAAAAAACCATAATGACTGGTTACTTTATATAAAATTGCATACATCTACTAACTATTTTAAAAATAAGTAAGTGACGGTGGCCTACCGTGGTCAAATTAATATCCGGATTTTCCTTAAGGGTTGTTCCTTGTGCAACACCTTCATGTTTCGCAACCAAGCTCCATATAATATTCTCCTCCAAGGATTGGTCACCACCTCCATCTTCGTATGAAATCTCACTTGGAACATTATTCATCAGGTTGAAACTATTTACAACAAATTTCCCCTCAACCCGCTTCCCTGGCATTGATGTGGCTAGAACCGACACCAGCAGAGTAATTATAAAGATCTTCATTGTGTAATCACGAACCAAAAAAACAATCTGGCGTGACTGTTTGTTGCACAAGCGCAAATTGCGTAACAATAAAAAAGCTTTTTACAATTACGAACGCTTTTTTAAAAGGAAATCTTGGACCTGTTTGNGTTGCACAAGCGCAAATTGCGTAACAATAAAAAAGCTTTTTACAATTACGAACGCTTTTTTTAAAGGAAATCTTGGACCTGTTTGACTCCAAGGACGCCGTGCAACTGATCCTCAGTCTGGAATTATACTTTTTTCCTTCCGTTGTCCGTGGGTATATGCAATTTTGCACTATCTAAAACTCTACATTGCATATTATATTCATTCGTCATCATATATATTACAGTTTAGAGAAAGACACGCTCTGTAAACTTGTATGCAAGAGGAGGTTTGCGTCTTAAAAACAAACATTTTATCGTGCATCCTCCTCTATCAAAAATATGTGATAAAGGGGAATCTTCTTTTGGCCATGTAGCCGGCCAAACAACAAGTGAATGTCAATATCAGTTAGTTGCACTATGTGTGTGTGTGTGAGAGAGAGAGAGAGAGAGGTTTAATCACGCGAGTTACTCTCCTTATAATTTTTGTTGCCACATACTATTCTCTCTAGTATGACGAGACTCTCTTTGTGAGCAGTTGATGACTAATCCAGCCAAGAAGCAAGCATAAAATGGTCAAAGTCAACAATTCTCCTTTTTCTCTGACTGGGGTTATTACTACTTCAATCAAGTATTAGAGTTTCTTCAGAGTTTATTACCAACCAGCCAATATATGGAAATGAAAAGTAACGGCCAGGCATTCATTTGAGCCACTATATGTATATGAGCCAGACTGCAAACAAATCAAGAACACATTATGGAAAAAAGAGTTGAATTATAGATCTAAAAAAATCCCACGGTTCAGTAGTATTACTGGAAAACAAGATGAGTCAGTTCTGCAATTTGTGATGATGATGGGAATAAGTGAAATTAAACTGCTACCCTTCTATTTCTTATGCGTAGTTTATTACTTGAACTTGTCTTCATGGATTTGGCATCATGTCATATGGCTGGACTAATTGGCCGATGCCAGTGGATGAGGACGAGTAAACGCTAACTGTATAGCAATGATATTTTGATGATGGATTTATAATTTTATTTAATTTTCAGACGTACATGCCCCACTTGCATTGACTTCTTTTGGTTTATTTCCTTCAACGCAAGACGCAAATATATTATACGTAATGCTGTCTTCTGAATGTGAAACCATCAAAAAACCTTTAGAACATCAGGAAAACATGGGATTTTCCTGAGTGTATGACTACATTCCCTATCAACTGAAGTATCTCCAGCTCCAGCTATTTCTGAAAGCACTTCGGGCCCAAGGTTAAGCATCATGACGGTGGCGGGTCGGAGAGTGCGTGCGGGAAGTCGGATTTAATCTCATATAAATGTATATATCAAGTCAGAAGAGGTCATGATAATGTTCCATCTAGGAGAAACTGATTGTGAGTGATTTAGTGATGAAATTACGGTTGAAAACATGATCTAGTAATATGCGGTTCGTCAGATCAGAATGCATCATCAGCGTGCCCCATTATAGAAATCAGTTCCTTATTTAAAATTAAATATGCAGCGTCAAAATTACTGTTGATATCTTTGATAAGCTCTTCGACCCGTCATAGTTGTGACTTATTGGTGTGCATAATTTGACGTTGCCAGAATTTGTTGTATAATCAACGTTTTTAAATTAATCAGAGACGTCATATTATGTGTGATGGTAAGATTGAGCTGTAAGAATGTATCTCATATTGGAAACGTTCTAGCGAAGAAACAAGTAAAAACTGGTTCAATTTGTAATTTACATACATTATGGTAACGTGATTTTGTTTTTCGTCCACCAACCACTTTAACAACTATTTTGCAAATTCCTGTAAATAAATTTTGATATTATTTTATTCTATAAGATACGAAGATTTATTGCATACATATTGAAAGAATTTAATACCAGGCAATGCTGATTAAGGTTGAAGGCAAAACTATAATTGGGTACAATAGGATAAGAACTCAACCTTTTTAATTTTTCGGGAATGATATAATAATTAAGTATTAATTGTTGAAATGCAGCTGTTGTATTGTACAACAATCGACTTTCTCCACATTCTCTTACATCCTATGAAAGCCTAAGCACTTTTTAGCATTCACACAGGTCCACAGGTTGTCCATGAAAATTTTACGAGATTTTGCTTCGTTCTCCTCCGAGCTTCACGCAACCCTGCTACTTTCCTTGACACTCGAGCCATTTTCTCCTTTATTTCAACTTTAATTTTGTCATATGCAGTTTGCTTGTCGTTCTGAAATCATTGTTGGATTTAGTTTTTTTTAAATTAAGATTTATTTTCCCTTCGGTTCATTTGAGTACGCTTGAAAATACAATAATTCAGCTTAGCACACCTCGTAGTTTTGTTGAATGGCGTCACTCTCCGCGTCATATTTGACTTCCAGGTTCTGCAATCGAAGTCTTCGAAGTTCTTCAATCTTGTCTAACCGATCTTCATGTTTTTCTTCCAGCTCGTTGACAGAAATCATGTATTCTACAGTTACCCCTCCTGCTTGTAACTCTTCTATATCTTTATCAATTTCACTCAAGCGTTCTCTTTTATACCTACAAAAATTGTAATTGACATGCTTGAAATACGATTACACGTATTATTATTGGTATTATGAGTACAAGTTTTGCAATTTCACACACGTTAGCTACATATTAGCTTACATTTCACGAATGTACATGAACGTTTCTTCCAAATCACGTAGGTCCTCGTACAATTCGCACATTTGAATCTGAGCCAAGTAATCTATGCCATCTACAAGTAAGATATTCGGTGAAGTTCAAAAGATATTTGTCAATATTACGTATTCTTTATGATGATCATGCCAAAGATAAAATGACTTACGATAGCGGAACGGAGGGAGCTTGGTACAGTTACGGACTGGATTCCTCTTTGAAACAACTTGGGAGGTATTAGATGGTTTTCTCGCCGCTGCTACTCCGTCTTTAGATCGCTTACGGGTCTTACGCTTCCTGGACCCTCGGAATGCAGAAGATGAGCCCGTTGTTGCTGTGTTGGAATTCATTTGACAAAGCTGTAATGTGGAGTGATGTACAATCTTCGCACTGGCTAACAATTAAATCTGTCTGTGACTTTAATTAGTTTAATTTGAGGGATAAATATGTTCCGGTGGGGTATCTTGACTTTCAATGCTTGGCCATGATAAGTAAACTAAACTGGTTCGGATCATGTAATACATACGTGTCATGAAATCAAACACTAAACTTGCTGCTGGTAGGTGTTCATTTTGCGCAGTAGTTACCACCTGGGTGCATTATGACGTGAGCATGGCATTGAGCCAGCAATTTCTGAGAAACGTCCCCCTTGGATCCAGTGAGAGACATGACAGCGGAAATGGAAACACATTACAGGACAATTAAATAATAGCGTTCATGCTTTTTGTAGAGTTGAAATGCTGACAGAAGTGTTGTAATATGAAGCTCATTCCTTTTTGCTAACATCCATTGTTTGTGCATAAATGACTGGACTGGATGAACCCAGTTGATGTTTCGCAAGTGATTCTCAAACCCATATCGTTTTTAAATCGTTACGGGGTAGTATCAGTATTATATTATTTAAAACTGGAAATATCGTGATTACAACAATAATATAACATGTTGATGTGGATGATACTAATATTAATATACAAACCAATACATTTTATATCCTCATCGTACACAATCCATCAAAATCCTCTAATCTTTATAAAAAAAATTATACAATAATAATTACTAATCAACAACAATTTTACTTTTTCTATACAAAGAGAGACAGGTTTGGTTTTTTATTCCAATCTAAATATACTTACGTAATAATAATGCATCATCGTACAACAAAATTCAACAAAATATTTACCAGCAGACAATATGAGCAGCAGAGTAGCAACCGTGCGAATCATAAATGTTAATAAGATATACACAACAACAACCAAATAAACAATTAATAATTACACTCTCCGCGTTCACTCGAAATTGGAGAGGTGCTTCCGAAACGGAAAGAATTTCCTTCTTTTCTCGTGCTCCATATTTTGTAACTGATCCGTTGCGTAGTACATTATTTAAAAAATAAGTCTCAGGTAGAAAAACGCCACTTTAGTTTCCACTATACACTTGACAAACATTGTATTCCAAACAAGTCGCCCATATTTTGATAATACTTTTTCATATTCGTTTAAAACTATTAAAAAAACAACAAAAAAAAGTTTAATAATAAAGTTATTAGCGGTGTACTTGGGGTTCGGTAAACCTGTATAGTAAATTTTTTTGATGCTGGCAATAATTTAATGTCACTTTAACACACTAACTAACACATGCATAGTAAATAATTTCGAAATAAAAAGCAAATAAAAAAAACTTCCTTTTAAAACAATATAGTATATCGTCATCGAAACTCAAAGAAAAGTGTCAAGTAAGTAAGTCGTGTATTCGCTATATACGCTTTTACAGGTTACTACAGAAGTTATCGATTTTTTCATGTAGTTTTTATTAATATGTGTAACAATAGTCATGCGATTTGCACCGTTCTCTGTCTGTATTAAGTAATATAGTCTGAAAATCTTGTTCATAATACAATATATAAGTTATCTTCAGTAAGGGACGCGTGCTACTTGTTCGTAATCATCATACTCTTTTTCAAATAGTAGTTATATATAAATCATAGTATATCGATTATAGTGGCTATAATAATTATTTTTTAGCATGATATAATGTATTTTCGAACCACTCTTGTGTCATCTCATTTTTAAATGTGTTTAGCCATTTGGAGTAAAACTAACCTAAATGTAAATAAAATAATAGTTTTGCACTTGCTCCTTGCTTAAAAAGTTTTTTTTTATCGGCGTTGAATAATATTGAGTGTGTGTAGGTATAACAAGTAACACGAAAGATTTTTTGTTTTCGCCTCGTCAACGTTGATTCCCTTTGTACAATAAATATATAGGATATATATATATATATATATAGTATGGCTAAGAAACTGTGAGAAAATTGTTAAATTTGAATTACGATGAATGTGACGAAGTGCCAAACTTTACGTCTCACCACGACACTACTGTAATCCATTCACTCGTTAAGGATACTGCTGAAGTCACACTTTTTTCTTGCATATAATTGTTGAAATATGGTTGACTTGTTACTGGTTGACACTTAACTAACGGGCTTGTTTGGTACGCTTACTCTAGATTTTTGCTTATCATCGCTGTTATTAACATATGTACAGTTACGACGATGATAATATCCTTGTTTCACTGTGATGCACACAGACACTTACAAAGAGTATTCAATATATATATAAGGAACATGCTAAAGCTTGCACTTTTTATTTACATCCTTCGTGCATAATAATAATTGTTATTGTTAGGTTTGAAATCGACGACTGTCCGATGAGAAAAGTAAGTATACCTAAAAGTGCACCCGTCTTTTCTTAAATGTATGCATAGAAGCCTTGGGTATATTATTACAACAGGGTATTCCAGGGGATCTTCATAAACATTGTACAACAATATAATACGGAATTCTATAGGCTAGTGCTGTTCTAAAACATGGCTCCCTTTTGTAGCCTGTGTGACTATAATAATAACAGAGTGCTCTCTACAAAATCTTTTGCGCCAACGGGCCCAGAATACGTGGCTGTAGTATTTTGTCCAAAAATATCTTCTAGAAATGGTATATATTTAGGGGTTTCTTGTTGGTCAGTCTGAATCCTCTTGCCCGTGAGGTTCTTCTAGTATAAAATGATCCAAGAGTCGCGTCCGCCGTCGGCGTAGTCCGCCTGCTTGTTACTAGTTGGGTGGGTTTCTTGAATTATATCGCCTGTGTTGCATATAGTTTTAATAGCTGATTTGGTTTTTTGGGTTGTAAATATATCTCAACGAACAAATCGAAAGAAAGTCTGCACTGCTCATTGTTCGTTCACCTCGGCTGAAATAGAGGAAGCTTTGGCCTTAAAATGTTGTTTTTGAACTTTTTGGCTGTTCATTCATGTCGTGAAGGAGCTGAGCTATCGTCCGTGAACTTTCTACGTTGCTCATGGCAATAGCAGAGAGGTGAGATTCATAACCTTGCAGCATTCTGAAAAATAATGACAACAGGTATTAATAGACATTCCCAGATTTACAAGGGAAATTCATCATATACTCGTAGGATACGTACCGACGCCCTAGACCGGAGTAGTTTACCACGTTCCTCAAAATGAGGGCAGATGTAAGCCGAATACTTTTCGTAACGGGTCCTTCATTATCATCTTGTAAATCCTTGGTATTCATGAATGACATGGCGTGCCGTTTGATAGCGTGGAAGGCTGCGTTGGGTGCATATCCAGGGTGATGGAGTGGCTGTTGGGGAATAGGTGGTGGTTCTAAAGAAAAAAAAGTGATATACTAATAATTCAACACCAACACGGAACACTTTCGGTACTAACTGAATCTCAAAGTCGATTGGGAAACTTACCAATTTTATTTTTGCGACGATACAACGCCATTTCTAAAGCTTGCTTACTACAATGTCGATCTTGTAAATGAGTCATCAGTGAAAAACGTTTCCGGAGTAGTGGATCACACCCATTTTGACCCCACTCGCAGCGAACCGCATCCACAAGAGATTCGGGACAGTGTACCTTCAATGAATGCATACTCACCTAAAGAACGGACGGAGACGAAAAGAAGAGGTTAAAAACAGAGTCACTCTGCATAAATTAGCCACGTTTTAATTTAAAATAGAATGTTCTCAAACCTGCTGAGGTTTCAGGAATCGAAGACCACACCCGTACCATTCACACAAAAACGGAAACTCCATGTCAAGCTGATCAGCCGTCAAATGGGGGTAACTGCTCGCCCTCACCCCTTCAAACTGCATAGGAGACTGGAGTTGAGGTTTGCCCATCTGGCCAATAGCAGAGGATTGGTGCTGAGAAGTATTTGTCAGAGCGTGCACTTGAGGTTGAGGTGTCCCTGACTGAAGTTGTGACATAGGTGCCTGAAGAGCAGCATGGTGGAGTGGCGAGGCAACAACGTGATGTACAAGTGGTGTTTGTGCTTGTGCACCAGGAGCAGTCGACCCCTTGTTTATCTGCTGGGGAAGGACAGATTGATGAGCCACTTGTGGATGCTGCTGTACTGCAACCACTGTTGGCGCTTTCAGGGCATTCGAAGGGATCACAGATGGACGAAGTGCTTGATTTACTGATGTAACGGGAACAAAAACCTGCTGCTGCGAAGTTGGTTGTACTTTAGTTTGTTGGTCTGCTCCTATCTGATGCACTTGCTGCTGGGGGAGCATCGCTAGTGATGAATTGGCACTTGGCACAATACCCGACTGGGGTTGCTGACTGGCAACAACAACCGGTTGGCTTTGCGCAGTTGTAACAGGTTGTTGGCTACTTGGAGGTTGCATAATGGCAGCAGTTTGAATTGAACGGATCTGGGGTTGCTGCAGGCTCAAGTTGGCTTGTCCAGTTACGGGAGGGACCTGTGTTGTGCTAATATTTCCAGTGAGAGGTGATGATGTTTGAGAATTTCCGGTTGAAGTAGCTTGCTGCTGCTGTTGTTGTGAAGACTGAAGGATAATGATAGCCTTTGGGATTTGATCTGTGGATGCCCCCTGTGGTTTCGAAATGATAACCTGGCCTTGGAGAGCTGACTGGGAGTTTCCCGTAGAGAGTAGTAACTGCTGGCCAGAGGGAAGAACTAGTTGCCTGGTAAATGTCAGTTGTTGGGGATTTTGGGGATTCACAGAGAGCCTGAGAGGAAGTTGAACCACTTGGGCCCCCGTACCCGGAGGAAGAGAGGCAGAATTGTTTGGGGCAGTAGTAGATACAACAACAGAGTTGTTAGCACTAGTCATTACTGGCTGAGAAACAGTGGATTGGACGACGGAAAGGCTAGTAGGTCCACCAGAAGTCGTCAGGATGGCATTGGAAGAGGACACTGGCAGTCCGGCAGTTACGACAACTGCTGGGGGCGCGGCTAATGACGTGGTTGATACAATAGTAGGAACACACTCTCCTTCCCCGGCATTCTGCTGAATGAAAGATGCGTCCACAGCCTGTCTCTTGGCCGGTGGGGGCAAGTCATCCGAGTTTCCCCCAGAGTTATTTGATGGGGTTGGAGGAAGAGGAGATGACGGTCTTTTAAGTCCAAGCTGTTCCGGAGGTACAACAATTAGATCACTAAACTGGCTAAACTTTTCAAGCAAATCTCCGCCGCCATTACTACAATTTTGCTCGGTGAAAGGAGCATTACTAGCATCAATATTGTTGTTATAAATAAGAGTATCGTCAACAGGAACAACACCGTCAATAATTACATCCCCAGGACCTGCACCAACATCATCCCCACCACCACCAATTACGACACCACTATCACCATCAGCAGCATTATTGTTACCCAAATTAGATTCAGCAAGCGAAGAGTTTGCGAAAGAACAAGAATCAACATCGACAACAAGGGTCTGGCCAGACTCGCCAGCATCACCACCAACAATATACGTAACATCTCCATTAGCAGCAGGAGCAGTAGCCGGAGTTACGAACCCATCACCAATACTAAAGGCAGGCGACTGAACCTCAGCAATAGCAGCGGAAGTAGGAGCGGCAGCGATTGTAGCACCCAGTGGCACAGCTTGCTCTATCACCCTAACTATTTTTGCACTACAAATTTTCACCTGTTGGCCTGCACTATTTCGCAGCGTCAGGGGGGAGTTGTTAGCACCGCCGCTTGCTAGCGTTACGTTCCCTACCGTCACGGAGTTGTTCAGGACTGAACCTGTTGGTATCACACACGCTGCCGGCGCCTGACCCTGAAGCGTAACCTAAAATGTAAAACGATGATAGCCAGTTGTCGTATTATAAAACACAAAAAAGACAACAATTTTTTTTAACCTTTACTTGGCAAAAGTCATCATACCTGGGCGTCGGAAGTGGACGAATAAAATGTCATTTTTTGTGACTCTTGTACATCGTTGGGAGTGCAGGTACTGGTAGTGCTACCGCTATGATTCACAACTCCTGGGCCACCTAAACCTTCATCAATCTTGTCAATAAGCTCAAGCCCTTTCTCACTTATACGAATTTCTCTTCCAGTCATTATCCCGTTCACCGGTTCTCGGGCAGGAACTCTCCGTTCCAGCAGGTCAATCAACATTCCCTTCATGGGACCTCGATTTTTACCCATTTCGTCGTCTCCCTCCAAACTCAGCTCGTTCTTCAAGTCCATGTTCTACAAGAGAGAATTAGAGTTAGAATCAAAAATTCCTCAATCGGAAAGACTGACATGACATGAGTGAGGAGTTAGCTTCCTGTAGTTATTGGTACGGTATATAACTTACTGCCTGGCCGTTGTGAAGCACACCGTGGAAAGACGTTAGTGGAACAACAGGTTTGGTCGACACCGAGTTATCGGAACCGTCACTGCTCAGAATTGAGGATGACGCTGAGGATTCCTCAGCTTTATCCAGTCCATCTGGCCCCACCCCATTCACCTTTACTATTTCACCTGGGTATTCATCCTTGGAGTTCATTTTGTCACTTATTTTTTGCTTGGAATTCTTCGGGAGCTGCTGTTGTAGCTTTTTCTGTTGTCTCTGTGCCACCTGAATTACACCATTACAAGGAAAACCCGGGTTTACAAAAATCTGTCTTGTATATACATTCCTCACTCAATCCTCCATCTCTCTTCCCCACAAACGGTAAAGGGTATATAGGTATACATTCCAGAAAATGTCCAGAAACAAACCACAATAATACAAAAGTGTCGTACACTTGAATTCTAATTGTTTTAACCTTATCCTATTTCCAAGCTAATAACTGCATTCCATTTCAGTACAGGCAAGTAAGTACAATCATTATTAGTAGTAGTTTTCAATCCAAACAACACAAAAGCCCGTGCAGGCATATTAATGAAATGGTTAGTTAATTGTAGAGTAACGACAGTAGTGTTATTACTCCCAAGTAGGTTTTACAAAGAAATCCAGAAGCAAAGTCGAAGACGAACGACACTCTACAACACACCCGCATTTTTACCTTGGAAGCTAACAAACTTCGAATAGCAGAGGACGCAGGACTAAATGTGTTGCTGTTCCCTTTGGAGGGACTAGAGGTTGAGGCTGCGGCGACAAACTTTTGACAATATACTGCAGGTCCAGAACTACCTGGAACCCCTGCTCCTGCCCCTCCTCTCTTCTTCTTGGGCTGCTTACTATCTTTCCCCTTCTGACTCTTTGACCTCTTTGTCTTTTTTTGTTTCGAGTGGTAAAATCATATTCATTAAATTAACATCCCGGAATAAAGCACAACAAAGAATTAATAATTAAATAAATAAATAAATCATAAAACTATTTATAACAGAAAAGGCGCTGCTCCCGTAAATTCCCATAAAGAATTAATTAATAGTAATAATGATAATTAATACAGATTTATAAATAACGGGCCTATTTGAACCAGACGTTGTGTTGTAGTATTATTGCTGTGTCGAGATTTTTTTTAAAGTTTCGATTCGAAGCCACTTACCCCTGTCGTGTTATTGTTATTCTTGGCCTTTGGCGGCTGTGACAGTGTCGCTTGGAGGATCGGGGAGAGACTCGGTTTTGTCTCCCGAGACGGAATGTGAACTGACACCGGAAGAGTATTTGCAACAGTTGGCGACAAGCTAGTAGTAGTAGTAGTAGCAGCGGTGGTAGTACCACCACCGCCGCCACTACTATTTCCACTCGCTCCCGAGTCCGCTAAGGCAGTGTCCTCTTCTGAAAGAGAAAACATGACAATTTCATTATTGTTATTATTGCATTTGGAAGCCCTCCGTTAGCGCTCCTCTTCCCGTGCCCAACAAGTGCGCAATAATAATATTCCACGCAACAACGCAACTGCTGCACCTAACAAAACGCACCAAAAACTCGAGGAAACCCCTGCACACGAGGCCTGGCTCGCGCTCCTCCTCACACAGCGAAACAGATTTTTTTTTTTAGCTTAGCTCTTCTTCTGATCGTGAGTGAGTTGCAAGCTTATCAACATGATTCACCGACCTATAGCGTGGCCGTGGTGGTGGTGGTGGTGGTGGCGGTGCGGTGCCACTGCACTGCCACAATAACAACAGCACAAAGATGGAAAAATAGTTCGGCATTCGGCACCGGTGGTGGCAGGCATTCCCATCCACACACACATACAGACACACAGAGCGAGGGAGACGGAGAGAGACCATGCACCATATTATCATCCTGTCACCATTGGAGTATGAGATTGAAGAGCATCAGTGGAATGCAAACCTGGTTCACATGAAGCCTTGCCTTCCTCTCTCTCTCTCCCTCCCCATATATATATGCAATCCATGCAGCATGGATGCAAGCAGCTCGACTTGACTTGACTTTGCCTTGACTTCACTTCACTCCATCCATCCACAACTTATGCACCACCACCACCACAAAACAGCAGCGAACTGCTGCTGCTGCTGCTGCGATGTCTATCCCGGCCGCCGACTCCTTGGCTATCACGTTAAAAAAAAATTTTTTTTTTTTGCACTGCATATTCCTGCATTTTCTTTCTTTCATACATACTTTTTACGTGAATGTTACGCACATTCACACACACTTGCACTCTCGCCGCACTCAAGTCAAGTTGCATTCGTACGATATCCCGTGCCCGAGCTCTCTGGCTCTCTCTCTCTCTCTGATATTGTGATGATGATGATGATGATGTTGATGATGATGCGATGTTGTTGATGATAACATATCGGTCGGCGGAGTTACCTTGAGTAAGAGAGCGAGCCGGTCAAAGCGCTCAATCTCATACTGTTTACGTTGTTGACGTTGACGCGTGTGTGGAGCAATAATAATAATAATAATAATAATAATAGTATTTTTGGTAAAGGTATAATATATGTTGCCTGCTACCCTACCTGAAAAAAGCTCCGAATTTGTTCCTAGCTAAACAAGTAGTAGGTATCAAGGTAACTCGAGCAAGAGTCAATTGACAGCGACGACAGAGAGAGCAAGAACGGAGAGACCAGGCTGTTGGGTCGTGCTTTGCCTCTGCAGAGAATATATTATTATGGCTGACGGCGTCTGTTTACCTCTACTAACTAAATGTACAGGTAGGTAGGTCGTGCAACTAATATCAATATTATTATGCAACCTTGGCTGCTGCTTAAATGATCGCTGCGCGCTGGGAAAAAGAATGCCGCTAAATGACTAATAAAATAACAAGTGAGTAAGTACAAGGTGGGCAGAGAGCGATGGGGGACTTCACTTGGGTTGTGTTCGTTGTATATGCCATAGTACTGTCACCCTTTCCCGCGGAAAGTGAATTGCAAGCGTACCTTGTGAAGTGGTCGCTGGTGGAATGACAGTTGGGCTGGGGATCGAGCCTCCTCCCGGGACGAGGGTGGTGTTGGAGTGATGATCACTGTTCATTGTAATTGTGGCAGGCGTGCCTGGTCCAGGCAGGACAACAGCACCTGAGGGAACCGGAACTTGTTGAGAGGGATTCACGACTGAGGGTGCAGTGGTTACCACAATTGTTGCATTTCCGCCGGCTTTGAGTGATGCTTGAAGGGCGGCAGAGGCGGCTGATACGGCCACAGCTCGGATGGCAATCTTTGGCTTGATCCCTTCAAAGAAAGGGAGTGAAGTTCCTCCACCAAACTGTTTTATCACAGGACCCACGCTTGCACCATAGGCACACCTGAAATCCAGGAAATTAATTAATGAAATAAGGTATTGGCTATGCATTTTTTTAAATTTGATTTAGCTACATTCCAATTTGGGTATTTACTCACTTGACGCATTGAACAAACTGTTCAAGAGACAATACCAGGTTTGGATTCTTCCTGGCAGCTGAGTACATCCGGTAGATTTCCCCTTGTTCAATAGAGGTTCCCCCGGAGGATTCAAAGGTGCCCTTTAGCCAGGCAATGGCCCACGCTTCCTCACTCAATGTTCCCCTCGCTGTCACTAGACTGATGGATGGAGTGACAACGTGCTGATTCAAGTTGTGATTTGCAATTTGAGGGAGATTCGCCATAATCAGAGACGCACTAACTGGGCCACCTCCGGACGCTGAGCCGTTTACCGCAACTACGGGTTGAGCTCCAGGCACAACGACAGCTGCCGCTGTCTTATTGACAGCGTTAGGTGTAGCGCAACCTTTCGGCTGGGCTGCAGCAGCTGATGATGGGGGTACTACCGTTGTTGGAAAATTTCCAACAAGAGTGCCATTATTTTGGGCATTGTTGGCAAGTTGTAATTGCTGGGTTGTTGGAGAATTCGAATCGGATGAAACAGCAGGAAGAGCACTTGTATTTGATTGAATTGCGTTTGAGACGCCTGCCACTGTGACAGGTCCACCAGCCGCCAACGACTGTTGACCGACCGTAGCAGCTTGAAGTGGTGAAGGGGCATAAGAAACCTGATGTGGTTGCTGAGTTTGTCCTGACGGTGTAATGGGCACCGGGGATGATGTCGACGGCGAACTGAGATGATTCATTAAGGAGGAGGCGGGATTACTGAACACTTGACTATTGTTAACGTTAGATAAGTTCCCCAACGAGGGAGGTACTACTACTCCACCTGGAGGAGGGATGGCTGCCGGTTTTATGTGGTGACCAGGATTGTTATTCTGACCATGCACGGGTGGCACAATGGTTGTCGTCCCTGTCACATACTTCAGTCCTGGGGAAGTTGACGGGGGAGGATGATTCAACGATACGACACGACTAGGCGTCGTAGTGACATTGACAGCCGAGCTGATAGGTGGTTGTTGGAGCTGCTGTTGCAACAGGTGCGGCGATTGGACCGTCACTGGCTGCGCTAGAGGGGCAGCAGCAATCGCAACAGGCTGCTGCTGTTGTTGTTGTTGTTGTTGTTGTTGCTGAAGCTGCTGCTGCTGCTGTTGTGACGATGAAGACACTGGTCCTCCTAAACTTGCGGTAGTGGACTGCTGCTGAGTAGTAACCGTGGTGGATCCCGTCACCGTTTCCACAACTCTCATCAGAATGCAACCCTTCGGCCCGTAGCTCTGCGCTTCTACAGTGACTAGGGAGACGAGAGTTGCGACGGAACCCTGAACACGAACAATTTCATCGCAGACAGCTTCCCCAAGTCCCGTCATGGAAAGAAGACACTCCAGTGTGTATATGAGGAGCATGATGTCGCTCAAGGTGAGCAGATCACACATTCTCCTGTACACCCGGTTCTCAATATACCTTGCAATGATGATTTCATTACCCTCCACCTTCGTTAGCTCTCGGAGGGATTCCAGGCTGCGGAGGATTTTAAAGCGGTCAGTGGAAAAGACACCGGACGTAACCAAAGTCAAAAGCATGGAGCTTAGGGGGTCTCGGAGCGGCTCTTCGAGCCGGATATAGCTTGAAATGTTACCAATGATGTCGAATGAGGTTTGGGGAAGGGAGCCAAAGGTGCAGTTTGCAGTGACCAGCAAGAATCTCATGAGAGTCGCGTTTTTCGCCATCACGCTCGCATTATCCTGCTCAAAACTGAGATTCCTCAGAATATGAGCGATTTGGCAGATGCGCTGACCAACCTTGTCACCCGCGTTTTGCGTTCGGGCTAGAGTAAATGGGAGAGAGTTGGTCGGACCATCTCCAGCTTCATCCACCATCACACCACCAGTACCCCTCTTCTTTGAACCACTAGGCCTCTCAAAGTATACACTACAGTCACCATCATCATTATTACCTGTCCTCTGACATGGGCAACTTGAACAGCAGATTTTAATTTCCTCGCATTTTACTTCCGGACTACTACTTGCACACAATTCGATACTGAATGCATCCTTCGCCTCCATCACACTGTTCCCTTCTTCTGCTTCCGGTTTCACTTGTACAGCAGATCCGAAGTTCATCAGACTCGACTCGACTACTGGCGGGATCAGATCAGAGACCATCTCCGATGGTACCCCTGCTGCTGGCACGTCTTCATCATTACACGCGGTCTCCATTTTCTCTACTCCGTCTTCCTCTCCGTCCTCTTGCTCCTGCTGTACTGTTGACACTTCTTTTCCACTTGCCTCCGTGTCGCTAGCATTCGAGGAGTCTTTACCCTCCTCCTCTTCTCCCTCTGCTTCAGGTGCATGCCGAGATTCTTTTAATCGTGCTAACTTTAGCCGAAGAGCGGTCCCCAGAGAGAACTTTTCCTCCTCCGGGAGGTCACCATCTTCGATTTCTTGAATTTGTGAAACAATTGCACCTTCGTCATCAGTAAGACCCAGGCTTGTGTGTACCCTCCTCACGTAGCACTCGCAAAGCAGTTGTCTAGCGTCAGGTTGGTGGAGCACCTCATCCCAAAACTCTGCATAATCCATGTCCCTAGCGTCACGGTACGTTTCTTCCATGAGGAGTCGCATACCACAGTCTTGATATATCCCAGCATGTGCCAGCAACATGTTGAGAATGGCTGGAGACTTGGAGAACCGGAGGACATGCTTCGTTTCATTGGACAACAATGTACAAACACTGATAGCCATGTCTTGCTCGTTAGGAAGGGGGCTTTGGAGGGAAAGGAGGAGTCCTTCGTAGTCGGACGTCTCTAGGATTCGTGACGAGAGTCCTAGCTGAGATCTATTAAAGTCAGTTACCTCTTTTGGGGCTGCATGGTGGCCATGGCCGTGAGAGGAGGAGGATGAATGATGGTGATGGTGGTGGTGATGATGGTGATGATGATGAGAGCTGGACAACTTGTTCGGGTAGCGTCTCCTCCCCCTAAAGTCTTCATACTCGTCGTCCGCCTCTTCTTTTGTGTCCACATCCTCCCCGAGATAATGAATTTTCTCGTAGAGTTCAAGGTACTTGAGGTAAATCTGCTTAATCGCAACACCCCCGTTGGTGGAGCGCGGCAGGTGGAAATGCTCGAGAAGCTTGTCCCACTCATTTCTCAGATTAATTTTCTCCCAGCCTCCATGTGAAGTCACTATTTGGTAAAGCAAGTATAGATCTACCTCTTTCCCATTAATTTTTGGATCACATTGGAGACCAGTGCCACGACTCTCGTGAAACTGGATGAGGTCGCGAATAAATGCATACTTGGCACGAAGGTATTCCGGGTCAGTTTGCTGAATGCCCATCGCTCTTCCTCCCTATCCGCTTGGGACGGCGGGCACCCGGGCGAGAACACAATTGGAACTTTGGAAAAAAAAACTCAACTCAACTCAACTCGTCAAGCTGATCACTAATTACTAGCGTTTATATTACACTTTGTGCAACTTTAGTCACTTTGCAACCATTCTTTAACAGTTTTTCTTTAAATGGTGGCGTATTACTTGTATTCCTGCATTCCGTCTTACAAACTAATTGCTAAAAAGTGAAATCTTCCCCACTCTACTACTGGATTTCCCCCACAAATTAAGTTTCTAGCGTCACATTTTTTCACTTACATATTTTTGGTACGTCTGGCTCATTGCATAGAAAATATGTTGATCCAAAAATCTCCTCCTACACATACATCAACTCTGACTTCGGCAATTTTACCTCACTTCAGTAATACAAAAACTGTACAGGAGTTCACTACAGCTACACTCAAATTCACTGACTTGAAATTCTTTCATATTGAATTCTAAACTAAAAAGAAGTGGAAATACTTTTAGGACGTCTAGCTTCACTTTGTCATCAGAGCACCTATTGCTGATGCTGTCCCCATGATGATACCTTAATAATGAATGATCAGTTCCCCCAGTCATCTTCTTCCCCTCATCATCTTTCCTCCATTTCCCAGGAGACACAAAAGTAGGCTGCTGACTATCCTCGTATGACTGGTGGTGGCTACAATTACTCAATCTAAATGAATAAGAATTTTTACTTTCTTCGTCTTGTCCTTCTTGTTTTCCACTACTACTGGTCTCCCTCCCAGTCTCCGAGTCGCAACACGACCACCACCACCACGAAAGGTGTGCACAAATAGCAACGAAAAAATTGTCGGCAAGTTCCTCGTGACAATTATTATTATTATTATCTCTATTGTTAGCCTCTTCTTCTTGCCCAAAGTGGGAACAAGTAGTCATTGCTTTCGCCCACAGTTTATTGTCACCATTAAACAACCCTACCAAATTCTTGTGCATCATGGAGATCTCCAGTGGCACTCATCTCCATCAAAAACATCACCACCACCATGATAGTCTTTTCTTTTCCGAACAAAACCCACAACCACCTCGAACCTTCTTACAATTAGTTAGTCACCGTCGTCGCGTGACAGGAGGGCAGCCTCCCCCCATTTCCTCGGGAGTCGGGCATGAACCAAGTAAAAACCTCTTCCAGCCAAAATGTTCCAAAAAATGCAACAAAACCAAAAACTCCAAACTCCAAATCTTCGTGCAACTCTCTGCACCGCACTCCGCTCACAAAAATTACAGGAGAACGGTATGTAACCTTATATATCAAATTATAGTTACGGGAAGGAGCAGATGATTGAACAACCAGTCCCGCGTCACTCGGCCCAAGAGTTAAAGTGGTGGATGGATGGATGGATGGATGGATGGTGGTGGAAAAAAAAAGCCGCAGCCTGATGCTTTCAGCAGCAGCAGCAGCCTTTTGCTTCTTTTTTGGGCTATCCACTTACTTTACTAATAATGTTGAATGTGCACAGGTTTCTCGAGGATCACCATATCATATATACTTAATACCATTACTACACACACATTTAACAAGTCTCTCTCTCGCTCTCTGGCTTTCCCACCTGCACTCTCACTTTCATGGAAAACCAATTATTTTGTTTACGTTGGAATCAGCTTCCTCCCGTTTGGAGGATCGGAGTGGGTCCTTTGTAAAGGCTCACTTAACTTCCTCCAACCATCCGTCCGTCTCCCTCGTTTAAACAAAAAGATACTTATTCTCGGTTGCCGTTTTGCGAGTTTTCCTTTTTGCTTGATTCTCCCAAACAATTCAATTAGTAAACAATTTTGGAGCACTGCACTACTACTGCTGTGACGGACGACTGACGACGACGACTGTCTGTGTTTGTCCGGGGGAAATAACAAGTTAATTATAATATATATATATATATATCTTTGTCTCGCTATATATTTTTAGAGCTCCTTCAACTCTTCTTCGTCTTCTTCTTCGAGCCAGTAACTTGGTATGGTGATAAGTTGACTTGACTTCTTGACGATGATGAAGTTTTGTCCCCGTGTATAATTATTATTTTATTAAGGGTCGATCTTGATCGGGGAGACTTATATTTTATGAGGACTTCCTCCCTCACTCTTGCAAAGATACCCACCACACCACATGTATAACAATTTTTTGTCTTATTCTGCCACAGACTCACTGTGAACAAGAAAAAGTGTGCAAACGGGGGAACCTCTTCTGCTTTCCTGCTCCATCCCCATCCCTATATTTCTTCGTCGTCTTCTTCTGTCCTCCTCTATCTATCCTTCTGGCTGCTGGCGTAAAAAAAATATCGGAATCGGAGCTGATGATGATAGAGTTTAGAGAAGAAGAGTAAGTAGAGGAGAGAGAGAGAGAGAGAGAGATGAGAAGTATTTTGTCTTGTTGAGTGAGTGCCTCGCTCTCTGTGTTTTCTAACTATGAATGTAGTAGAGGATGAGAGGATGAGGATGCTGATGATCAGCAAGGATCATGCTGAAGATGATGATGAGAGGAAACCAGCAACTTTTTACTTTTGTGTGTGACTCTGTATATATCTCTTTCCTCCACTTCTTCTGACTTGTTCTTCTTCTTCTTCTCCTCCGCCAAGCTGAGGAGCACTTTTTTCTTCTTCTTCTTTCTTACTTAGGACGGTCGTCGACGACGAGGAGGAGCAGTCACAGAACAGAAGAAGAAGAGGAGTAAAAAAAAACTATATAGTTGGAAGAAGTAGAAGTAGTCGCAATCTTGTGTTAAACTACTAAAACGACGTAACTCTTGTGAATTTTCAGAGAGTCAGTCACCACTTCTCTCTCTCACTTACTCAACTTCTTTTACTTACGGCTGCTGCTGCTATATAGTTTATAGTACGTACGTATACGTACCACCAGGATACCACCATACCATAAGTTGTACCACCATACATACCACCACCACTACTCCTCTTTTTTTCCACTACTACTACTACTTTACACTTACACACACTCTCTCTCTCTCTCTAACACAGACGACTTGACTTGACTTACATACATTTTCTCATTTGTCTACTATTATAAGGGGCAGTAGAGGTAGTAGTGCCAATATCTCTACATTTAAAAAAGCGAAGAAAAAAAGTACAAGTTCAGTTCAGAGCACACACATAAAGCTTGCTTTTTTCCCCTATTCCTTACTGTATATTATTTTGTGCACTTCTCTCGTCTCTCTCTCTCTATTCTCTATATCCATATCATCATCATCATCATCATCATCACCACACCATCATCACAGGCAAAGAGAGAGAGAGAGAACCTCGTCGTCAAAATCTCCCTTTTCTCCTGTGCTCCTCTGTTGTGTCGTTCGTCAGCAAAGAGAACTCAACTCACTACTAAAAAAAGGCTCTCGCTCGCTCGCTCGCTCCACAACACAGAGAGAAGAGGAGGCAGAGGCTTAATACATTTGCAATATGTATATGAAATACAGGGGAAAAAATAAAGTTGGTGGATGTATGTTTTGTTGTATGTGTATATGGATATATGGAATGGATGGAGTTTGGTTTGGAGTTGGAGTTGGAGGGACATGGAAGAAGAGAGACAAGAAGAGTGCTGCTGCTGGCGAAGAACGAAACCACATTTAATATTATATATACGTATATTTATGTTAGTTTTTTAGTATAAAAAGTGGCATACAGACAGAGCGCTTTTCCCAGTTGCAAGCGAGCCAGCCAGCGAGCGAGAGGCAGGCAAGTAGTGTTGGTTCAAGTTATTGGGGGATGGATGGATGATGCCGTTTATTTCAACAAAATGAGCAGGCAGCAGACGAGGATCAAGAAGAGAAGGAAAGGAACGCGAGCGAACAGCGAACCCCATCATCATCATCATCATATCATATCGTAGAAGAATAGGAAGGAGCGAGAAATGTGTCCGTAATCTCGTGTATGTCTTATTAACTTGCGACCTAGAAGCAAGTTATTAGTTTTGTCCGTG